>FIZU01014562.1:0-13457 GCA_900064475.1 Pseudococcus longispinus | reverse complement strand
AAACGTCTCAGTCTTAGCAAAAGTGAAAGAAGAAAATAGAACGATAGTCGAAGATATCAAACATCGGAAAGAGAAGTATATAGGCCACAAAATCTGGGAAAATGATATATTCGTGTTGGCGGTACAGGGACGAATTCAGGGAAAACCCATCAGAGGAAGAAAGAGATCAGAAATGCTGACTACAAATTCACCGTCTAACTCTCCATGCAAAAATCTACGTGATACGATCAGATACGCTAGGAATCGAAGAATATAGATGTGCGCAACCTCTTGAAATAAGAGAAGCGACCCCAACGATGACGAGTTTTGTAGATGACTGATTTTTGTAAAAAAGTTCCAAGGTATCGGGAGTTTTTTCATGAAAAAGTCCGGTTTTTCTTCGGATGTTGAACTCCGGTCCCCATCGCTATAAAAAAGAAGGGGGCTGGCAAAAGAATTGTACCAGGTCCTGCTCCGCGATTCCGCTCTCACCATCACGGGTAAAATCTATGACTTTTCTATGACTTGGTAATTTTTTGCATAATCCATGACTTCCATGACTTGTTAGACATCCTGCAAAGGCTGATTAAATTGAATTGAGTAGAAGCTACTCCCGGTGTATCAACAATATGGAATATGACTTTGACGCGAATGAGTTGGTTATCGTAATCGAACGAACGATTCAGAAGGTCTCGTAGGGCCGGGTCATATCGCAGTTTCAATCTCCTATAGATGTACTACGAATAGAAAAGAGATAGAAGGTGCGTTTTGCCGAGTAGAAAAAAACGATTAGTTTTTTTTAAGTACATACACTTGCAAATCACGATAGGTTTTGGCAAATGGCAAGGTCACGCTGGCGTGTTGTTTGGATTTCCAATGGTATTCTGTACGGGCGTGTATATTAATCATCGTGCAGATTCTTTTTTTCTTTCTTCTGCTTCGATCTGTGCACCTACTTCACGTGTATGGTATATTTATTATCGCGCCGGAGTCACGATTACGTTGACTCTTCGGTATAAGTCTCGAGGATGATAATAGTATACGTAAGTGTAACACCATCTTGGTCTTGGTGTTTGGTCGTCGATGTAATCTTAGCCATTGTGTGACTGGCCACCTCGAATGAATTACGTCGATTCGTGCTCGAGCCAGAAAAAGAAACAGACTGGAGCGAGAAGACGGTGTGGGTAATTTCGGTGGTTTAAATTCGGATAAGGAACGTGAAAAAAAGCAACAATCTTGTCACGAAACGTAAAATACTCGCGGGCGAGAGAACTCGTACGTAGGTAATTAAGAGCCGAGTTGTATGAAAGCTTTGCTGCGTGTGCATTTACTCTTGGAGAGATATTTCGCGACCAAGGTGAGTCTGAGTACTCGTTGCTGCGATGATTGAATAGCGAAGTAAAATTATGTGAGTCATAAAAAGACGCCGCGAGTCAGCTCGAGTGACGTCGCTATTTAATTGATGGAAACGACGATCGAATTAATTAATGAGAAGAATTCGCGGTGCCGATGCGCCGATGAAAATGCTGGGAACGGAGATCACCGCATTCGACGAAGCTGGTTAAATAATGTGAGATGAACTTACATGGAGAAAAGGAAGCCTGGTCGTGTTTTTTTTTTTCTACATATAAAACACGTATCGAACTCTCACTTATTTTTCTCGCTGGTATTTTTGGTCGGGTAAAGCTGCATGGCCATAATCTGATGCGATAAACTGGTCGATGCCGAAGTCGAAAAGTTGTACGATGATGATTGGGGACTGGGCTGGGGTTTTTCGGCGAGTTCTCAGCGGGCATTTATCTCGGCAACGTCATCTAATTGGTATTCGACGAAGAAGTTTTTCGTTTAGTCGAGTTTTTTTTTTTTCTTTCTGGAGAATATGAGGCACGAATCCCTCTGGTATTTCTAGTTCGGTTATTTATTTCGCATTATATGGATGCAGAATGAACCAGCGAGTAACCTGTTGCGGTGTGTGGATTTGGAATTGGATGCGAATAGAGAGATATAGCGTTGATGAATGGATTCGACTAGATGTATACAGAAGTGGAAGAGTTCGGTTGGTGTATTCTCGTGTTACAGGAAGTAGATAATTCGTAGCAGGGATGGATTTATCATTAAGAGTTGTGCGAAGTGGTCGAGATAATAAGTACGAATAAATTCTGAACTAATAGTCGAAGGTTAACCACCCTGTATGAAAACAATCCAATCATCTATACAGAGCCTGGAGCATTTTTGGCAAAATTTTATCGACGTGAGGCCTGGTTGTAATTTTTCCAACGCTGTTGCCATATCTGGTATATAATGAGTAATTAGGAGTATGGATGGAGCTCGATTTGAAATAACTGCGTATGTTAAAAATATACTCACGTGTGTGAGTAACTCTTTGGGAATAGCGTGCTGCATCGCGGTATTGTTGTTGTTGAAAGGAGGACGCAGGTAAATAGGAGGGTACCTACTTTTTTTATCGAAGGAATTTTTTCTCGTGTACGACGAACGCCTTTTATTTTACGTTTTCACGCGATAACGCGCCGAGCTAACGATAAGGACGGCGGCGGCGAAACGATGGTGTATTTTTGGAGCTGCTGCTGGAATTATCGAAGCGAATTTCATCGTCGTCGCGTATTTATAGACGTACGTGGTAGGTAGCGAATAGCGAGCCAGCGAAGCAGCTCGCTTTGGTAAATTATTATAACGCGAAATGAGAATTTTTCGAAACGGTTGCGAAAATTAGTGGAACGAGATGGGTTGGTGGTTATAATGAACCGAAGGGTGGGTTCGAAGCGAAGAATAGGGATGGGGAATCGAAATTACGGAGTGTTAACGCTTTGAAAAAGTTTCAAAGAGGGAATTGTTGAACGAATATTATTGTTGGCGAGAATGGTCGTGAAAGGGTCAAGTTTTTGGTCGTGGAAAAGAGTGAATTTGTGAAAGAAATTTTTAAATGATTTGAATTGTTTGAACGTTGAAGATGCTAGAAAAGTGCACCAACCTTTAGGATTTATCCTTAAAGTTTGAGGACATTTGACCGAATTTTCTTGAATTTTTCAGAAAAAGGTGGAAAATATGGTAAAAATGAATGTTTCTGACTTATGAAGTAGTATTTCTCGGAAAAATTTTGCCCGTGCCCAACAATACTATGATTTTTTCATTTTTTTTCAAAAACTTTCTTGCAATATTTTTTTCGATATCGTGTAATAATGATGCATTTTTTTCTCAAAAAATGAATAAAAAACACTAAAGAATGAGCTTATTTTAAATTTCACCCCAAAAATTTTGAAAGATTTTGGGATTTTTCAAAATTTTTGTTGGCAGCTCTGGAAAATAGCAGAAAGGGAATGAGTGATGCGAGAACGAACCGAAGTTGACATTTTTGAGGTGAACAATAAAAATTAATGATGAAATGATTTAAAAAAAATTTTCATCTGATCGTCGAAATTTTCGATTTGAATCTGATTATTTTGACTTAAAATACAATTTTGTCATTGCGAATGAAGAAAAAAAGTCATGAAAACGCTCAGAAAGTTGTGATATTATTTGATCGAGCTGAATTTGCCATTCGTCAATTTTAATCGAGTTTTCAGCCAATTTCCTCGAGTCAAGTTCGGTCAAAAGACTGATTGAAGTTGAATAAAAGAATAATTTTATGAATCATGTATATTTACATGAATAAAACCGTCTGTTTGAGGGTGTCAATTCATGGCTTTGTATTTAGCAAAAATGTCTTAAAATATCTTTGATCTTGAAGGTACCTAACATTTGAATTTTTTTGTAATATTATTCGCATAATTTGAAATGTTTCAAAAATTTCAGAACTTGAAAATTCAACTTGATAAATAGACCCATTTTGGGTGATAACACAGTCCTGCGATGAAAAAATTATCAAAAACTCAATCAGCAATTTTAATAGTATTTTTTGGGCTGGCTATGAAAAAAAATAAATTGAAAAAATTCCATCGTGTCTGGTTTCTTCACCGAAACTAATTTTTTAGGGGAAAAATTTATCTATTTTACGTCATTTCGTACTCGAAAAATCGATTTTTTGGACGAACTAGTGATCTCACGATAAAAATGAATAGGAGCAAAATTATAGGGCGTAAAATTTCCTTTCTGTTATGAGTGATTACTTTTTTTCCTGGGAGGCTTAGTTTTCGAGATATCTACGATGAAAAATTGAAGTTGAATTTCCCAACTTTTGGTAAAAATATCTCGAAAACTTGACACCCCCTCCCCTCCTCAAAATTACTGATCATTACGTAAAAATGAAATTCTACTCGTTTGCTCTACAATTTTGTTCCTATTTATTTTTTTCATACAGGAAAGCTTAGTTCCTTCAGGAAGTCAATTTTTCAAGTCAATTGATAATTTTAAGTAATAACTGAATTGTTTTTTCAGATAAATTGATTTTGAGGGTGAACGGGGGAAATTGCGAAAAAAATGAATGGAAACAAAATTGTAAGGATAAAATTTCCTTTCATCAGTTGGAAATAAGTTTACATGATGAAAGACTGATTACAGTTGAATTTTCAAAATTTCGATAAAAGTAACTCGAAAATGAAACTCAAGAAAAGAAATTAATCATTACGTCAAAAGGAAATTTTATACTCTATAATTTTGCTTTTATTCATTTTTTTCTTAGGACGCACGCTTGGTTCGCTCATAAAATGGGCTTTTAATGTCAAAAATTGTAAAAAAAAAAAAACTTCTGGATGTTGGAAAAAATGATGAAATTTTTGAAATCTAGGCTATAAAACACCTAAAAATCATCTTACAGAACTGAAACAACTTTTAAAAAATTTCAGAACGTAGAACTGAGTAATTGATAATGAATCGAAATTTGTTTTTGACGATTGCTTGAATTTTCTGTTGAAGGATACAAAACCTAAAAAATTATTGTTTGATTCGACTTGTTGTCCCTTATCTACGAGTAATTCCCATTCTGATTCGGTCAAAAATTACGTTCGGAGTTGCAGCAATCGGAAGAATCATTGAAATAAGCTGAAAATTTACCAGAATGAAAAACTGAAACTGAAACTGATAAAACTGAAAACTGAAATGATTTTTCGAGACTTAAACTGAAACTGAAAAATTCAAAACTGTAACTAAACAGTGAAACTGAAACTGAAAACTGGAAATTGAAACTAAAAAAATTATTGGTTTCAGTTTTTTTTTTTTTTTTTGATTATCCTAAATGCCAATTCTTGTTTCGTTTCAACGCCCCGTTTGGTCAGGGATGGAAAAGTGAAATTGAAAAGCGAAATAAAACTGGAAACTAAAATGATTTTTCGAGACTAAAACTAAAGCTGAAAAATCCAAAATTGAAAACTGAAACTGACTCCCTCCCCACCCTCACTGGAAACTGAAACTGAAATTATTTCAGTTTCTAATCCCTGAAAATCCAACCCAATTAACTGATCTGTCAGTAAATTTCACCGATTTTTAGTGAATTTCAATCTCAACAATTTTTTCACCAATTATTTTCTTCCATTTCCCGTTATTGAAAATTTTATTCATCTTTGTGCTACAACTCTCGACTATTCGTCGGTAATTTTCACTGATTCGTAAACGAGAGCGAACAATTATGGGAAACGATCGTCAAATAAGTTGAAAAATTGATAATAATTACAAGAAAAAAAAAAAGAAAACACGTTTGCAATTCATTTTCAGGAATCGATCCACTATCACCTGAATTTTACTCCGAAAAAAAGTAATTTTTCCATGTACAGATAAATAACCAAGATATCAGGAAGTACATAACTACGAATATCGTTCCGGTACAGGTTCGTCGTGTAATTTCGGCGAAATCACCGCTACGTATCTCGAACCTAAGAACGAGAGAATGGTCTTATTGCGGTTGTGGTTATGGAAGATGAAAATTTTCGTATATGCTTCCATATAGGTACATTTGTAACGAGAAATGAACGAAGAAATATGAGAGTTTTTTGCACCTTGGTGGTGGTAAAGTATGTAGTCTTGTAAGAAAGTCAATCCTATGAAAGATGGTTTTCTTTCTATTCTATTTTTTCGCTGTTTTTTTCATTTTTTTCATTGCGAGTGCGTATGATATCACGATAGAAGAAGGAGAAAGAGAAAGGTTATGACGAATACGTCCGTTAGCAGGTATTTTTTTCATCGCCTATTGCCGGTGAATTGGTAATTGGTTCTATCATCGTCTCAGCTTCGTTGTGCTATGACGTACGAGTGTGACGTAAATGACCGACTGACCCATGCCGTAATTTTTTCCACTGCAGATATCATAATCTGGGTGATGTTTGTTGCATGTGTTTCGATGTTTTTGGAGTCATTCGTTTATTGAACCCGATGATATTGAATATTTCGATGAAAAGGTACTTCTGGTGATTTTTTTTTTCAATTTTGGCTCAATTTAAGGCGCATGGCGAGTGGAAAAAATGACGATGACTAGATTATAATTTGGTTTTGGCAAAAATCAACCATCGAATAGTTTCGGTAGTCAAACTTGCTCCGAGGATTCGGCCTTTCGAATCACGTTTTTGTTTTGGTTGCTGCCGATGCTGCGAGATGCATCGTAGTAAACTACAAAATGTATATTATCGTATAAAGTATACGACCGCGTACGAACTTGGCATTTTTTGGCAACTGTTGAATTGTTGGACTGTTTGTAATCTATAATGGGCGCGCGAGAGCGTATTTCCGTTTTATTCTTAAAATAAAACCATCGTCGACCTCTCGCTGTATAAGCCGGTAAATGAATGCGTGCGTATATGTTCGCATGTGAAGGATATGCTCGTGTAGAGGTACTGAGTATAGCCTCCGAGGAGGTATACACCATTCTGTGCGTAGGTTTTGGTAGGTACCAGTAAAGTAAAACATTACAAATGGGATATTGTTAGAGATACGAACGTATACGTGGGTCTAGGTTGTTTTTTTTTCCCTCCATAATTTTTCGGGAAGTGAATTCGTTTGTTCTCGATGCTTGAGCCCGGGTCTCTGTGGAACATAACGTATAGCAAATTGGCGCCGATACAATTTACATAATTTTAACCACGTTCGGATAAAGAGCCCTGGTGCTAGATGTTACCTTAGCTGCTTTCGTCGTTATCGAGCTATATGGATACGTATTTGTTATACAATGCGAATTGAAAACGATGAGGTCGGTCGATTTCTGGGCCACGTTGGTCCGTATACTGAATTTTAAAGCTTTGAACTCGGGTCAAGGTATATATACGATGTGTTTTGGTGATATTAATAGGTATGATGGAGTGGCCAATTCGCGCAGATGTCTCGAGTATACATCTATATTTTGCGCATTATCAACCCAAATAACAGATTATGACTTTTGGCAACGTAGACTTGTTTTATTTCTCGATAATATGTTATTCGGTTGGTCGAAACCTGTATTTTGATAGTGATATTGATATCATATTTGCATACAGGTAGATACATATGCTTGCCCATATCTAGGAGCTTTTTTACATATTTTATTACGAAAAAAAATTGCATATTGGTAGAGTTTAATGTATCGATGCATCTTTTGCCTTTTCTCGGATATATATTGCATATCTGCATTCTGCAGAATATGACAATTATGTAGGAACAGGAACTAACCTCAAAATGTCAACTTGAGAATCACAAATTTGCCAACTAAAACACTAATAAATTGCTACCTGGGATGAAAAACGGCCACCTCTCGTTGAAAAGTTTATTCTATGGCTTTAAAAAAATGGAAATTCGTCGTTTTGTTCGAGCATAGTTTCGTGATATTTTTTTTAGTGACTTTCGAAACTATTTTTATGCCCTGTACGGGGAGTCTGCTGGTGATGAATTGATGAAAGAAGTGAAAAAATTGTGATTTTAAAAATGGGTAATAAAAGTAACGAGGAAGTAGCGAGTTTTGGCAAAATTTCAATAAAAGCAGTGAAAAAAATCGAAGAATATATATTGAATTGAACTGAAATGATGAAATTTCAGTTTTTTAATGTTTTTTTCTCGTTAATTTTCATTTTTGTTTTCATTAAATGTCTCCTACTTTTTGTTTTCTATTTTTTTACCTCCAATGTAATGCTATTGTGTATCGCCAGTGGCGTATTTGAGGGGAGGTGGTGGCAAAGAGTCTGGAGCCCCACTTGACGACTGAAAGGTTGAAAAAATTCAAGAAATTATACAGCTTTTGAATGCATTTTTCTGCAAAAATGGTTTGGGATCAATAAATTTGCCAATTTTGATCGAAGAATTGATATTTTAAAAATTTTATACGCATTTTTTCGTCAAGAGCCCCCCTCCTTTCCTCTCCCTAAAATGGCTGCCTGACTAATTTACTGCATATTTTTGTTAGAAGACAAACTGAAATAATTTTCGTTTTATTTAATTTCAATCGATTAACGAATGTTTTTTTGTTTTGTTCTGTTATAGGTAAGTTCCTGCGAAGATATTCAAATAAATAGATGATTGCGTATGTAGTAATATACTCCCTGTGTGTATGAGAAGAGCTCACGAAGTAAGTTTGAAAAAGTGAATTTTAATCGACTAGAAAGTCTGTAACAAATGTCGAAGGTACTATTGAAAATTCCTGATACCTTGAAATTTATCACTTATCGTCTAGAAATCGTCTTGAAAATTGAAATGACCGACTTCAAATTCACTTTTTGAATTTTCAATGATGAAACCTAGAAGATTTCCCAGGAAATTGATAAAATATTCCTGAAAATGTAATGAGTACATATTTTTCGTGTCTACAGGATTTTTTTTTTCAAAAATCACTACTTTTCACAAAACTTTCAGAAGACTACTCCTTCAAAAATGACTTGAATTAGGGTTGGACTTGCAGTCAAGAACTTACTGGGAACATGACTGAATGACCTTTTTCACAAAACTTTCAGAAGACTACTCCTTCAAAAATGACTTAAATCAGGGTCGGACTTGCAGTCAAGAGTATGACTAAATGGCCCATGTTCCAAAATTAGGAAAAAATTTTAGAAAAAAATCGTCAAACTGTTTGGAAAAAAATTGTTTGACTTGAGCATAATCTTCAGTTGCTTGGATGGCTGAATAAGTGAATACAGCGACGATAGAAATCTTCAATCGTCTGGTTGCTCGAGACTGGCCAGTTTCTTGTTGTCGATCAATTTTTAGACGAGCAACCATCGATTTCTTGGGCAAAATTTTTAGTCGTCCAAAGAACTAGAGATTTTTATTGTGAAATCAGATGATTTTTTTCCGAAAAGTAACTGACAACTCGACGATTTTTGAAAAATCTCGTCAATAGGGATGATTTGAACTTTTTTTTTCATACTATGCAGATATTAAAATAGTTGGGCAGAAATAGGTTATTGACCTTCTGGTTTCATAAAAGTCTGAGAAAGTATCTTTTATTTCGTTCCCGAAAGAATCGAAAGGGAAAATTTGGCACGAAAGTGGCCTTCTAAAATCGAAATTTCTTTTTTTTCAACGTTTTCAAAACAGAATTTCTATTTTGTCAACTCTAGCTACGACGCAACAAAAACTCCGAATTTTCTCATTTGTCCAGGACTCCAATGTGATATTTTTCGAATTATTTGATGAAAACTGGCGGAATTCGCTCAAACTCGAAAACTTTCAAGTTTTGGTAACGAGTACTACAGCTTTGAGTTCAGTTTACTAGAGAAATAATGGTTGAAATAAAAAAGTTATAAGAACTTTTATTGTCTAGAATTGAAAAATGAACAACTTTTGCTCGAACCTTTTTTCCGTATTATTCAATTTTCTGGGGAGGGAGGAGGTGCTAAAATAAAGTTGCGTCATTTTATGGGAAATTTCACATGGAATATTTTTTGTTCTATATCAATTTTACCCGTTCGTGAAAATTTTCGAGTTATTTATGAAAAACGACGTTTTCAAAAACTTGTTCCATTTGCCTCACCCCCTGGTGGAATTCATATTGGAAGGTGAGGGGCAATGCATGATATCATTTTATAGGAAATTTTATGTAGATCAATTTCTTATATCACACATTTTACGCTAGCTCTCAAACATCTCGCGTAATTTGCAAAAAACGAAAAATAGGGAGATGTTCCACCCCTCAGGGAAGTTTCCAAACAAGCTGGGGACCAAGGGTTTCTTTGGTTACTATTGGGACCTCATTCAACACTTTTTTGCAAAGAAATACTTGCTGCCTTTTTTCATGTTTTTTTTTCTTAATTGATGTAATTTTACTGGACTATACAGAAAAAGAGATTTTTTTTTCATTATAGTTGTTACTTTTTCTTTTTTTCTTTTTTTTTTTGAAAATCAATAATTTCTAAACTCAAATTGAACAAAGAATGAAAAATTCTCTAGCTACAAGTTCAAAATTCTCTTTTTTTGAAAATCAATAATTTCTAAATTCAAATAGAACCAAGAATGAAAAACTCTAGCTTCAAGTTCAAAATTCTCAATTTGTGAATTTTATCTGCAGTCTTTCAGTGATTCTAATTCATCTTTCAAAAAATTAAATAAATTAAAATCTAGGAAGGTCGGGTATGAATTTTTGAAAATTTTACAAATGAATAGAAAAGTTGGCATCAGTTGCTGAAAATGAGGCAGACTTTTGAAAATATGTCAGGCTGTTCGACACTCTTGCTTGTCCTGCAAAGATCTTGCTTTTGGGTTAAATTAGGCGAAATTTTCAGATTTTTTCAAATTTGATACGAAGAAGTACTGCTGAAGATCCTGCAAAACTTCTTTTTGGTTTTGAGATTTTGTTAGACAACCTGCACCTATACATATTTTTTCGATATGGAAATTGTTAATGGTCAACTGGAGTCTTCAAATGATTTTTTTCAATTTTTCTTCAGAATAGATTCTTGTCGAGGGATTTTCCTCTAAAATAGTCAGTTTGTTGAAAAAACACGTGGCACGTCTGCGGATGTAGATATTTGAATACAACATCGATTTTTTCGTTTCCAATTCCAATCTGTATAGTATAGGTTGGTATTTACCCGAAGGTTAATTTAGTTTAATGCGTCCTTGGTTCTAGAGCTTTTGTTTGTCTTTATACAGCACACGCACGATTTACGACCAAGACGAAGGAAGGGTGTAGTCACTCGGAGTTCGTATGGGTTGTATTGTAAACGTCTTGAAATCCACCACACTCCACGTAAAAGAACAAGAACCGAACCTATTTCTTTTTTTCTTTCTCTTTCGAATACACCACACCGTAAACCGTACGATGGAAAACAAAGGAGGGATAAAGTAGATATAAAAAAAGGAGGAGAGCTTAAAAATATGGTACGGTCCAGGGTCGACTCCCGATCTCGAATTGGTGTGATATGTGTATTGTGTGCGTTATCGAGGCGACCAAGAGCTCTGGAGATTTTCAACGTTACCGCCTTCTTCTACAAATAAGACTGCAGATGAAGGTGGATCGAGGATAGTGACATGAGGCTGTAAAAGTTGTTGAATATACGTTCGTTGTCCTTGTCTCGTATGTACCACGATACAAGTATAGAGAAATGGCGAATACTTATACGGTATCGTGTTCGGTACACTACGGGATAAAATAAATTTGAAATATGCAAGCGTATGGGCTTTGTACGTGTACACGTGTGCATTGTTATACCATGACGATTTTCAAACCGAAGCGAGAGCGACCAGACATGGGTACGCGATTTGTTGTTTGCTGACGTCGTCGTTATATACGCCATGTACTTGTATTTTGTATATGCACGTAGACGTGATGGAGTATAGTATATGGATGAAGGAAAAAGGAGTGGTTTTTGTATCGAATTTCTACGTAATTCCGGGCTTCGTGGTGCGTGTGCTGGATATGGAATGGGCGAAGGTGGAGAGTTGGGAAATTCAGGTGAAAATAATAATGTACAAGGGTGGAGGATTTTGTCGGATGCATTTCGAACCCCCTTCGTTCGGGATAGATGCGTTTAAAGTGATGGCTTGCTTGATGGCATTAAATGGTGTTTTTATCGCAGAATTGACTCGAAAAGGGTGTCGTGCGAGGGGACGAAAATTACGAATTGAAGGGGATTGAAACAATACAATGGTGATTTTTTTCCAGTCTGGAATGTTTACGTATGATGAATCGGTAGGTATAGGGTGGAAATGTAGCGAATGATGGATGAGAAGTGAGTCGAGGGGGTTTTAATCGAGATGTAAAAGTTGATTGGGGAAATGGTGAAATTTTCGTCGATTGGAAATTTTTGGGGTTTCAAATTTTATAGGGTGGAATCGAGGTCGTTATTTTAGTAGAAAATAAAAATCAGGTTTTCCTCATTTTCATCTCAAAAATTTTGTGCAAAAATTTTTCCACGAGCTATAACAGAATGATTTTGACGCTAGCATGTTTCTGAACCGTTGAGAAGCTGATTTTGAGAGTAAATCACTATCAGCCTCCAGTGATGACCCTCAGAGGGAATTTTGAAATCGATTAGTGGTAGTTGGTTTTCAAAGTCTGAAATCTCCCCAAAAAAAATTTTCAAGTTGCTATTTGGTAAATTTTTTTCCAACTTACAGGGATGCTAGATACTACCAAGAGTCATTTATGAAAATTTTTCAAATATTTTTAAACGTATTTTCTTATTGAAATGTGTATTTCAAGTTTTCCAGAAATATTTTTGGTAAACCCCTTCAGAGGGGTGGAAGACCTTCAAAAATGCAAAAAATCGATTTTACGCGTCATTTTTAACCGAAATTAGCTGAACTTCGAAGTAGGTAGGTTTCTAGATCTAACCAGAACAGAAAATTGATAATGAAAACACAAAGTTGCTGAGTGGAATGAGACAACGGAAGAAATTGCACCCATGAAATTACTTAAAATATCTAGAATATTTTCGAAATTAAGATGAAAATTGATTAAAATTTGAAAAAAAAAAATCATTAAATTTCAACGAAATTTTTTGAATTTATATAAATATTGTCCAAGATCATCCTGTGTTCCTCAGCTTGCATTGCTTAGGTATGAAGTTTAGAGAAGAATGCGATGACCATTGTTACGAAAAATTCACGACCTTTTCAAAGGAACTCAGTTTATTGACCGAATGCAAAAAATTATGCCAGATGAGCATAACTCGAAGCGATTTTGCACTGTGGAGTATGAACTACGATAATTGTTATTAATCCTCGATAATTGTCACAAATTCAATTACAAATGTTATTATTTAATAAAAAGGAAGGCGTTTTCTTAGTTTCCGATCCACATTTTGAAAAAAAATCCTGCAGTCAATAAGTGGTTTAATTGAAAAATTGTGGAATTTCATAAGATGATGTGAAATTTTCAACTATTTTGACTCTTGTGCAGCTATAAATAACTCCTAGCCAAAACCAACCTAGACGATACAAGCCATGAAGGTAGAAAAGCAACATCGCATTTTCGAGGTGTAGACAGCCGACTTTCAAATATGTTTTTTCACCATAAATGGGGAAATATTTGTCAAATCGAAATTCTGACGACGTGTAAATGAAAGAAAATTTTCCGTTCTACAATTTTGCTTCTTATCAATATTCATCAAAAACGCTTAGTTTGCTCGGAAAAT
>FIZU01014548.1:0-16238 GCA_900064475.1 Pseudococcus longispinus | reverse complement strand
TTTTAAAATGATTCTCTTGGCCGAACTAAGTGTGCTACAGTAAAAAATAAAAAATAATTTTAATGCCGAATCCCTCTACTATTAGGTGCCCGAGCATCGTATGTATTTGTAGTCCTTATCATAAAAGCTCTAGCGTTAGAAGTTTAATCATGTCTTTTTTTGATAAATTTTCACTGAAATTTTTGTAAATTTAAGACTGAATGATGAAAAACTGTTGAAATGCACTCGACCAAAAAAAAGTGGTGGGGATACGTCCACCAACACATAGGATCCATAAAAATAACATTTGGACGTTTTAAACCCTCAGTATAGCAAAATAAAACAACGAAACGCGACTATCAATGTCACCCCCAAAATCAAAGTCACCCCACTTGACGGTAATAGGAACATTTTTTACTCGACTGATAAAGTTGACATTCAAATTGCATTTTCTGACATGTAAAAACGATTAGGAAATGTTTTACGAAAGAAAGTATGTTCAGAATTAATTCAACTTCAATGAAAACTAAAAAAAATTTCAACGAATTCGTCAAAACTTTACAAGAACCAATGTCGCTCCATACGATTCTATTTGGAATTTGTCTGTCGAATACATAAAAAGAAAGCAGAAATATGCGATTTTCAAGATGTCTAAATGATCAAATAATTTCCGAGTTTTGATATTGAAAAAAAAAAATGGAAATGGAATGATGTTCAAGCGAAATGAAGACCCAACTTTAAAAAAAAATATTATTTTTTTGCCTCTTTTCAATTTTTTTTTTTTGATGCTTTAAAATAAGAAATTTGCCTCATTTCCTCGGTCGAATCTGAAAAAGCATTCCATCGACTTTTACAGATAATTTTCATAAAAATTCGACAAAATTTTTATGATACCTCAATGACGTTATTACTCGACTTACGCGATCATAATCCAAGATACGTGTCGGAATTTTGAATTGGATTGATAAAAATGTTCCAAGAAACTGCGAATGACTCCATAAATTGAAGGTGGGATTCATACTCGTACATACTTACTCGCATCTTCAAGTTCAAAATATTTTTGCCTTCTGCTCATTTTCCTAATTTATCGAGCACGTAACTCTTGCAAATTTTCATCTACTGAAATCCGCCTCGAAGTTATACCACGAATTGAGATCATTTTAAAAATAGTCATCGCTAGAAAAATACTGGATATGTATCGCTTGAATGACGTCCAATTTTTCTCTATGTCTATATTTTAACATTCCACCTTCGTACGTACATTTTCTAATTATTCTTTCGCTGATTACGTGCTGAATTACACAGTAGGAATATAATGCTACAATGATTCATCGTACGTAGGGCACAAACCAAGTGTAGATTTGCGGTTTTTTTTTTCTCTATGTGTCTGTCTTGGGATAATTATTTCACAACCGATGAATCACTAATGTAATTGGCAAATGTTGTGGAACCGTTTGATTACTATGGTCTCTTTCTTTGTTCTGACGGCAGTGTCTTTCCGGCGTACACCGGGGGTCTGTGTACTGTGACTTGAATTACTCGTCTTTTAAATTTGAAACAATGAGCTTAAAATCCGAAATGAAATTCTGCGTACGTTTTTATGGAAAATTGATGAAGAGAGAGAAAAAATATAAAAATGTGCTATAAAAGTACCTAAACGTGTTAAAATATTGTTCGAGCGAGCCATACCCATTGGGTTATGCTTGAAAGCATTCGTATCGCGTATACCTCTGTACACCAGAATCTCTACACACTACATATGCTAAAATGACCGGGCACGATTTACGACTTGGCTAAAACTGATAACCTACTTCTACGCGTACATATTCGTTATACATATGACGACAATGATGGCGATGGCGGTGAGCTTCGAGGGGAGGATTTTTTTTTTTCGGTAGGGAAATTAGGAAATAGAGAGGCGAAGTTGGCCGAGCGTATGTATATTGCGAAACTCGTTAATTAGGTTATTGCTTCCGGTTAACGTATCGTGACTTCGGTGCACAGTTTATTTTTCAACCGGTTGACAGAGATAATGAATGGAGCTTGGAATTAGCGGCGGAAGAAAATTATGCTCTATCGGTGGCGAGAAGAGAGAGGTGATTTATATACCTGGCCAATGCATCGAGTCGCCAACGAGCTATTTAACATGGCCATGCATTTATATAGCCATAGGTAATGCAATTGTATTATGACGATTATACCTCGGTCCGCATTTTTGCACCGATGCGGATACGAGCGAGACAATTTGGCGAAAAAATATCGCGAGAGTATCCAGCTGCAGGAAAACTCGAGCGAGGTGCAGCTTGAACTTGTACACGTCACGTTTTATAAGTATACGACGATAAAATAATGCCCAAGTGTCGACTAGACTTGTGCATGGTAAAGTATTATATGTATGCGATGTGTGATTCGAGATGCGGCGATGTTTTAGTATTTAAATTTATTACACGACGAGGGTGCTAAGTGTTTCTTATGTACAGTGTTGAACAAGTCCTGCAATAGTGTGCGAGTGTGCTAGCTCGAAAAGTTTTCGAAAATGGCTTTCGAGGTATGCTACGTACGTGTATGATGCCGCAGCTGGGGGTTGAGGGACTGGGGAGGCCTCGTTTGGTTATGAAGTGTATCAACGCGTACACCTCTGGCGACGTAATGCGGTTGGTATCGTTATGCATTATGCATAGGAAATTTTTTTCACCAACATGTGACGCAGTTGGCAAGATATTTTATGGTGGAAAATGATAATGTCGGTTTGATAGTAATGAATGGTGTACGAAGAGCGATTATTTTCGATGTAAATGCATGATCCTTAATGCCTCCAATCTAGTTTCGAGGATCTTCGTGATATCGAATAAATTGTTCGATATGATGTCGCAATATTACCCAATTTATTGCGATGGGTGATTTGAATTTGATTGATTGTTGATAAGTAAAATCAAAGAGGAAGGTTAATGAGTAAAAATTTCACGTTTTCGAGATTCATTCGATATGAATGTTTTGGTATTTTCGAATTAGATGAAATATTATGTAGACCGGAGTCATGCAAAGTGCTTTTTAATGAGACGTGATGTCTCGATGGGAAGTTAATTTTTACCCAATGAGATAATATACCTACGTAGGGTCGTATAAGATCGTGTTTCAATTAAGTACCTAGCAGTATTCCGAAATTAGTAGTCGTCTTACAATATTGGAGAAAATTGGCTGCTTTGTTGATGAGAAACTGGGTAAAATGGTTGGTAAACCGTTTGATTGACTGGTTGGTTTATTGGTCGACTTTGCAGATGTTATAGCTTATAAGTAAATGCTTTTATAACGAGGGTGACGTTAAGCCAGCTCGTGAAGATTACCTTGAGCTCATTAGGTTACCTAATCCGTCATAAATTCCTACGCCAAAACCACCCTTCGAACTTTATTATACCGGATGAGACGTGTTCGGGATTATTAGAAGCTTGTCGCGAAATTATACGGATAAAGATTTGCGCGATGATTTGAGCTTCAAGTACGAGATTTCAATTGACGATGTGTTGAGAGATGTTGATGAAGTGCCAGAAATTGATTAAGAAAGGTGTTGAAGTATAAGTGGTTTGAAGAGTCGAGGTGTTGTTCTGGAAGTGCTGATGTTGCTTTTATGGCGGGATTGGAATGTACGTATGGTATGGTTTGAAACTCCCCTCCCTCGTGAGTAATTAAATGAGAAAATTGTATTTTGAGCAGGAAAATTAGTTTTGATGTAGAGTCTTGTGAAAGTGAAGGATTTTTTTGACAAAATTTTTTGAAAAATTTACATTTAGAGTTAGAAACAATTCCGTTCGAGTTGGAAGTGCCCATTTTTAGCCCCATTCTCTCTCTAAAAGTGCTAAGTTTTGTTTGTCTATATCTTATGGACATATTCTTTGAAAATAAAAATAATTTCGCTGAGTAGTTTTTTTTTTTTTTGTTTTTTTTTTTTGTTTAAGAATTAAGTATGTACTTATTATTCTAGGAAATTTGAAGATCGAATATAAGGAATGAAGGTCATCAGAAAATGCAGTTTTGGCTGCAAAAAAAAACATTTTTGAACTAAATAATCAAGATACTTGTACAAATTTGTGCGCAGTAGACATATCTTTGTCATTTTTAAAAAAAAGTTATTCTAAGAAAATAATTCTGACCAAAAGGATTTCGAGAAAATGATTCTGATCAATAAAATTCTGACCAAGAGGATTTTGAGCAAAGGAATTCTGAGGAAACAATTCTGACCAAAAAGATTTTGTGAAAATGATTCTGACCTTTAAAATTCTGATCAAAAGGGTTCCGTGCAAAGAAATGCTGAGAAAATAGTTCTGACCAAAAAGGATTCTGAGCAATGGAATCCTGATGAAAAAGTGATTTTGATCAACAGAATTCTGACCAAAAAAATCATGTGTAAAGAAATTTTGAGAAAATAATTCTGACCAAAAGGATTTCGAAAAAATGATTCTGATCAATAAAATTCTGACCAAGAGGATTTTGAGCAAAAGAATTCCGAGAACACAATTCTGACCAAAAGAATTCTGTGCAAAGAAATTCTGAAAAAATAATTCTGACCAAAAGGATTCCGAGCAAAGGAATCCTGAGAAAATAATTCTGACCAAAAAGATTTTGAGAAAATGATTCTGAGAAAACAATTCTGATCAAAAGGATTTTGAGAAAATGATTCCAATCAATAAAATTTTGACCAAAAGGATTATGTGCAAAGAAATTCTGAGAAAATAATTCTGACCAAAAGGATTCCGAGCAAAGGAATCCTGAAAAAATAATTTGACCAAAAGGATTTTGAGAAAATGATTCTGAGAAAACTATTCTGACCAAAAGGATTTTGAGAAAATGATTCTGATCAATAAAATTCTGACCAAGAGGATTTTGAGCAAAAGAATTCCGAGAACACAATTCTGACCAAAAGAATTCTGTGCAAAGAAATTCTGAAAAAATAATTCTGACCAAAAGGATTCCGAGCAAAGGAATCCTGAGAAAATAATTCTGATCAAAACGATTTTGAAAAAATTATTCTGAGAAAACAATTTTGATCAAAAGGATTTTGAGAAAATTATTCTGATCAATAAAATTCTGACCAAAAAGATTCTGTGTAAAGAAATTTTGAGAAAATAATTCTGACCAAAAGGATTTCGAGTAAAGGAATCCTGAGAAAATAATTCTGACCAAAAAGATTTTGAGAAAATGATTCTGAGAAAACAATTCTGATCAAAAGGATTTTGAGAAAATGATTCCAATCAATAAAATTTTGACCAAAAGGATTATGTGCAAAGAAATTCTGAGAAAATAATTCTGACCAAAAGGATTCCGAGCAAAGGAATCCTGAAAAAATAATTTGACCAAAAGGATTTTGAGAAAATGATTCTGAGAAAACTATTCTGACCAAAAGGATTTTGAGAAAATGATTCTGATCAATAAAATTCTGACCAAAAGGATTCCGCACAAAGAAATTCTGAGAAAATAATTCTGACCAAAAGGATTCCGAGCAAAGGAATCCTGAGAAAATAATTTGACCAAAAGTATTTGAGAAAAAGATTCTGATTAATAAAATTCTGACCAAGAGGATTTTGAGCAAAGGAATTCTGAGAAAAGAATTCTGACCAAAACGATTCTAAGCAAAGGAATCCTGATGAAAAAATGATTTTGATCAATAGAATTTTGACCAATAGAGTTCTGACCAAAAGGATTCTGAGGGAAGGAATTTTAAGCAGAAAAATTCGAACATTATACTTTAAAAAGTCTGTGTGATTGCTCAATTCATTACCTTTTTTTCATTTTCGTGGTCATCATCTAGTCGTCCAATTACCTTGAGTGTCCAGTGTCCAACAATTAAACTTTTTCAATACCTAGCAGCCCACTTGCACAATCGTTCGGAACCCCCCACCCTCAAAACCCATTCCTACGACCGTCATAATCCAACTTTTCAATCGTTTAATCATCCAATCATCCATTTGTGCAATGGTACAATCGTTCTATCATCAAGTTGTGAAGCCTTGAGCGCAACTATTCAATACAACATTTATCAAACTTTTCGATTGTTGAATTGTTCGCTTATTCAACCACCGAGTGGTCCAATTGCTTTCGCTCAATTACCTATCTAACTGCCCCACGATCCCTTTGCTCAAAATTCCCATTTGCTGAATATTCCAATTGTTCACTTGTTCAACTGTTCATTTGTTCAATTGAAAAATCGTAAAATTACAAAGTATACTTTAATTGGTCAATGCAAATTAGTAGGTTCAATGTTCCTCAATCACTTGCGTTTATAAAGTCTTTGAAACTACCTATTTTTTGAAAAAGAATAATTGTAAAAAAAATACAAATATGTTCGAAGACGTCACTTTGAAATACTTGTTCACTTATTCCAACATTCCTCCACGATTTTCCACTTCGATCACCTCGTCGCTTTGCTTTTCCATAAAAAATCCAGCTGTTCTACTCGTAACCCAAAACTAGTCCCCTTTTTTTTCCATTTCCACACAATTAAATCACTTATACGTTCAAGCCGAACCACACCGAACGACTTCACGCATACAATACACCATCTCCACTCCACATTAATTAATTACGTGCGAACCTAGCAAGTATTTCGAACAATGTACCATTTACAATTACCCTACAGAACATGGCAAATTACCCGTTTGACGATATAATTGACCGATTGAGTGACCAAAAGAAAAAAACCAACAAAAACGAACGTACGTCTGACACGGTCAAAATTGATGGATGAATTATACGTTAGATTGAAGATGGCGTGCATTGACTTGGTTTTGTAAACGAGAACTAGAGAAAACCCTAAACAGCATCAAGATGAACCATTACACTATATGAAGAGAAAACATTCACCCTTGAAACAGGGCAACAAACAGTCGGGGTCCTGTTGCGTGATTTGTTTTTTTTTTCATCGTTGTACAGTGTACACAAACGCATAGAGATGATGTGAAACTGATACCAGGAAATACATTCCATATATCGTTACTGTCGAGTATTAGGATAATCCCGATGGTAATACAATTATAAAGATATAATTAAATTAAAACTCGTACGAGTGTCGAGGAATTTAGAAACTGAAAGTGATATGATCGAGTTCGTGTAATAGGATTTGATTCAGTACGAATTCCATTTCACCCCGTCCCCCCATCGTCATTAATTCAACCTTTGAAATAAATTCATCATTTAATTATATTTTCTTTGGCATGACCGAAAAAAAAAACCTCGAATTCGATGTAAAATGGCCATCGAATCGTTTCGTTACGTAATATTTGCTAGTTTTCCCCCAGTCTGTGTGTGCAATGGCATTGACATTCTTTCCTACGGTGTACTTCCTTTTTTAGCGCTTCTAACACATTAGAACGCCGGACCGGAGACGTGCCTGTGTTGAAATCATGTACCAGGGAATAACGTGCTTGAAAGGGACATCGGTGTGGTTTCAGGTGCACCATTGTGTACTCGTAATTATGAAATTGGAACGACGAACGATGCCAATATACTAAAACGAAGGGGTCTCTAGATCTGGGTATTTAAATTCGTCGAGTATTTTTTATCCCTCCTCCTCGAATATCTGAGTACATTGCAAATACGTGTTCGCGATGATAATTTCGCGTATCGAATCGATGTAATGGTCGATGGTGCTTCTGCCTGCTGCAAATGCATCAAACGTACGTGGAAAGTCCGAGAAAAAATACATAAAATTTTATCGCTTGTTTGAGTTGTACGAAGATACGACGAGATGCCGGAATATGGTGTTAAAATATTTAAGAATATGGCCAAGTATTTTTTTATTTGCCACCGAATTGAATATATCGTCGGATTGCGGCTTAAGCAAGGGATAAAGAGATGGAATAAAAAAGCCAGGCGACTGGCGTATGATTGGCGTGTACGCGGTTTTTTTTCCCCCGAATATCCGCCACATCTGAAGCATTATTTTCATTACGATAGTTTGCATTTATGGATACAGTTGTAAAATAGTACGTGATTGTAATATCGAACCGAATATAAAATTTTAGAACGTGTTATACGTATACGCCATGTACTTGTAACTAGATCCGCACCATAAATTGTTGTAATAATATCGATAAATAACCCAGCCAAGTAGCACCCAGCGAGCGGAAATCATTTAAAGAATAATTTCGATAAAATAGAGGATTTACACGGATACGCGAATCGTACCTACGTGTTTTTCCTGATGTTTAACGTAAATCCTGATACTCGTTGGTGATCTGGTATCGCGATATATTTCAAAAAATAGGGGGCTATAGGCGAGCTTCGATTGCAAAGCTTTTATTATTTTTTTTTTTCCAAAGAGAATCAGTTTAGAAAAAAAGTATTTCCGTTTACCACGTCGACTGTGTATTTGGGTGAAATTTCGTTTGCTCGTTTATATGCGATTCTCGGTGTAAATATAGCAACACGAACACGACGATGATTTGCGAGCGCGAATTCGACTGCGGCGGAAATTTAAATACAGCGAGGGCGCGTCGTGACTGGAAAACCCGCGAAGAGGGTTGTCGATGCGGAATACTGCTGCAAGGTGTACTTATTGTAATGCGATTCGTATTACGAATATTGTAAATCATGCGAGCATAAAGGATTGGGTTAGGTTAGACGATGTATGGACTTCCGATTTTAGGGGGTGGTAAAATACGTACGTGGTGAGTTTGGAGTGGGTTTTAGATGCGGGGGTTTTGAGTAGAGTGTGAAAGTGGTGAGGTTGTGTGAGAGGTTAGAGAGAGAGAGAAATTATGAAAGGTTGTTGATGGATTCGAAAAAGTGTTTTTGAAAATTGATGAAAATTGTCAGATTAATCATTTATAAAAATTGATTGGTTCGGAAAAATATTACAAAATTTGAAGAATTTTCGTTTTTCATGAATGGTAAATGCTGAAAAATTGAAAAAATTGGGGTAAAATGAATGAATTTTGTTGGAATTCAAAATATTTGGAAAGTAATCAATAAGTGATTATGAAAAATACGAAAATTGATTTTTTATTTGAAAATAAACACAATTTGTAATATTTTTTAATATTGACCCCAACCTCGCAGCCCCCTACTAGAACCGAAAGGTCAACCCCATCCGATAGAGCTGTCGTTACAGTTCTAAATTTGCATGTTTTTGACATAGTTGAGGCCAGGAAAAATTTTTCGTTCCGTTTTGGCATCACAAAATTTAGTTACTCAGGATAAATTTTTGGTCTTGAAAATTTTCAAGAAATAAAAGTGGTTCAAACATCGTAAAAATTGAAAAATATGGTGATAATCGAATAAAATTTGATTAAATGGGTCAAAAAAAATGATAAAAATTGTTGAAAATGTAAGAATTATTGAAATTGAAACAAAAATTAGTGAAAAAATTGTAGAAATGGCTGCAAAATCATAAAAACTGTGGAAAAGGTGGGTGATACAAATTGTTGAAATGTTCTTGAAAATAATTTCACTGATGGAAAAAATGATCATAGAATCATGAAAATCGTCAAAGACGTTATTATGGTGACAATCACCCCACCCCGCCCCCCTCCCCCCAAACAAAAAACTTGACAATCGTCGAAAATTTTGTAGAAACTACTGTAATTTTCCCAACATTTTCCAAAATTTTCATTATTTTTACTGATTTTTTTGCAGAGGATATGCTTTTACTATGGGCAATTCTTCGAAAAAGGGGACGAAATTTCGTCACGAAGTTCCTTGAAGATGACTTTTAGACATTTTGTCAGAATTTTTTGGACTTGGAAAATTTCGCAAATAATACTGATTTAGGCATTTTTCAGACAAACAATTTAGACTTTTTAAACTTGAAAAATTCTAGAAATCAGGATGACTTTCCGGCATTTTGTCAGGCAAGCTCTTTGAACTTGAAAAATTTCAGAAATCACGCTGACTTTCAGACATTCTGTCAGACTTTTTTTAATCTGGAAAAATTTTCAGATTTCTACTGACTTATTGTGCTTGGAATTGGGCATCGAAAATTTTTCAAAAAAATTCCATTATGAAATTCTCCCACGAAAATCCGTTACGCTGACTTATAGATATTTTTTTAGATTTTTTTGGTTTGAAAAATTTTTGAGAATTCAAATGACTTTTTGAACTTGGAAAATTTCAAATATCACATCTTTATGGACTTCAAATATTCAATGAGCAAAATCATATCCTATGTTTATTGTTTCATGGGCAGTGTGGAAATGGCGGGGACTTTTATGAAAATTTGTAAGTACATAATGAAACGTTTTTAGAGCGTTTCAATCACTTTTTCAACATTTTCCAATGATTTTTACGAGAATATTTTCACGACTTGACCTATTTAATGAACTTTTTTCTGATTTTAATGAAAATTTAAAAAATGTTAACGGAATTTTCGATGGTTTTCATGAACTTTTGACTGTTTCTACGATTTTTTTTTCACCGATTCTAGTGAAAATTGGATTACATTTTTTATGATTTCAATTTTTGTCATTCGTTCCTAATTTTGGATCACTTCTACGATATCTTTAACAATTTTTATGACAATTTCGATCAATTTTACTAAATTTTGGGCAATTTTCAAGATTTTTTGACCATTTTTACAATATACTTTCGGTAATTTTTATGAAAATTTTCAAGTTCTTACGAAATTTGAACTATTTCTACAACTTTTTTAAATGAATTTCAGTGATTCTTTTTTCTGTACGTTTCTGCGAAAATCAGTGGTATCCGAAAATATAATTCTGAAAGTGAATGGTTTTCCAAAATAACACAATCCAACATTTTTAAAATTTTCAAAACTCAAGTAGGTATAATACCTACTTCATTCTGAATATTTCGAAAATTAAGCCTCCAGAAAAAAACTAATTGATTTTTGAAAGAAAGGAGATTTTATGCCCTACAACTTTGTTTCTTTTCATTTTTTTCAGCGATTTCTTAATTTGCTCAAATCATTTCAAATATCACATACTTGTTACTTGCTTTCAAAAATTACATTAATTTTTCTTCATCCCCTCCCCCTATCGTTACTTCGCAAAACTCAATTTTTCCAAGTAAAAAAATTCAGTATTTTTTACGTTAAATTTTCATTTGAAAACTTGATTTTTCTAAGTGAACTAAGCTCCGGACTCCCTATGAAAAAAATGAGCGGGAACGAAATTGTGCAGCGTAAAATTTCCTTTCACTATAGAACAATAGTTTTTTTCGTGTTGGAGGAGGGGGGTTTAGTTTTTGACGTATTTTCTTTGAAAAAAATAAAATTCAGTTCTAATTTTTCATCATAGATATCTCGAAACTCGAAAACTATGCCTCCCAGGAAAAAATGAATCCCTCATTAGTGAAAGGAAATTCTACACCCTACAATTTTATTTCTATTCATTTTGTTCTTTTATGACCCCAATTCACCCAAAAAATCGATGATGAAAAAAAATTAGTTTTTTTTTTAAATCTTTGAGTGATGGAATTTTTTCATATTTTTTTTCTTAGACTGATCAAAAAATACTATCAAAATGAACTACTTTATTTTTGACAACTTTTCTATTGCAGGATTGCAAAAATTCCGTGGATATTTGGAAAATTTCGTTTGTAAAATTGCTTATTTTTTTTACTGAATATACTCATTCGATTCATTTATACAAGTCAATTTCTATCTCATACCTTTACAAACGATCTGCAGTATTTTAATTTTACCAACCTCTAAAATAACGTCACGAAAGAATAATTCCACCGTATTTTCGTTCGTATTCTTCGAACCACTGGCTATTTCTCGACGCAAGTACACACTACAGGATGTGTTGTTGTTGGAGCGATTTTCGTCGTAATATTGCTAACATTTCGACACATCGAATGTTGCAAATTTCTATTTCTTTCGTTCTACGTATTTTTTTCTTTCTGCGACGACTATTGAGGGAAAAAACTACTCGTAGTACAGCGAGAGGAACGAAGAAAAGTGGAAAAAAAGAGCTGAAAATGGCGACGACGTATTTTCATCTTTAACAGCATTAGCAGCACTAACACCATACCGCAGCAAAAGCCTTAAAACGGTGTAGAAATCCCTGTTAATGGCGCGTTTAATGTACCCCTTTGGCGTATTCGTACACTCATACATGGAAATATATGTAGGATGGGAAATGATCGACTACGTATGTGTACGATTGCGTATTGTCTGTGTAGTTGTATTGGCACGCAAATATGAATACATTATCGTCGTCTGCGCTTATGCTGCTGCGTAGAGTAGGTACTTTTTGACCGATCTTTTGTTTGGCATTTTCATTGGGGAATGCACTGTTATGGTTGCGTCGATTAAAATCTTATTACTGCTAAAACGACATGCACATCTAACAGCTTTACTTGGTGCGGATTTAAGGGTTGGAAAATTTGAGTTTCGAGAGGATGATGGCGGCTTGGCGATACAAAAAGACGAGAATTTAACGCTTTTCCAAAGTCCAACCGAGTTTTTATTATAATCGGCCGTAATGAGCAATTAGTATTCAAAAGTTAACCTTACGACTGTATTCGTTCCTTGGATAATTAATTTTTCTAACGCATAGTCGTTAAATTATTTTCGCTTATTTGCATTTTATTCTAATTGCATCGTATTTCTTCGTCCTACGAGCGGGATGCTGGCTGCAGAGAGATGGCGAATTTAAATTCAGACTTGCATGTCGATGCTGCTGTTTTTCTGCTAAACATTGCCTGAAAAGGAGAGCTTTTTATAGGTATGCAAGTTTCGTCTTCAACGAGCCGACGAAAGTATCAAGGTGTTGGGGATCGTTTAGGGTGCAAGGATGTTGTTTCTTCAACTTGGCGTATAATTAAGCCTCTTGTACGAGGTTTTTTTCTCAAGCTGAACAAGCCAAAAGACTGCTGCGCCGTTGATTTTACTGCTCGCGATTTGCATTTGAAAAATATCCTACTAGAAGATGCTGTAATCAATCTCTAAAAGTTTACGAGATACAATAGCCAAGTTAGCGAAAGTGTGCTCGAGTAGTTTGCATTGGTCTTTCTTTTAAATTAACGTTGGTTGGTGCTTTGTAGGACTCGTAGACTTTCGAGAATATTAATGTGTTGTACGATTACAAAAAACCCAAAGTCGAGTCGTGTTTTATTCTTGATAAATGCATTTTTAATGAAAAACAAAAGCAATACGACTTTTTTAATTTTCACCGACTGTTTTAATAATGTTTAATTATTTTTTGAAATTCAAATTAGTATAATTCGTATTATTGTGTTTTTTTTTACCCTCGTCCCTGCCTTTTGTCGTATTGCTGGTTGGGCAGGTATTACCACCTGGAGAGAAAAGGTTAAACGAAGATAATTAAAATGAAATGAGCAATTCTAAACGTATTTTTATTTATTAGTGTGTTACACGTCAGTACAGGTGTTATATTGTATTCACTCGTGCTTTGTAATGAGTTCTGCTCGAGCCTCGATATTCAATTCACCCCTTTGCTTCGTTCTGCTGGCGAGGCGATGGAAGTAACGTTAATGGGTATTTTCGTGTACTTGATTCGAATCAGTGCGTTTTTACAGCTCTTATCGTGTTTTTATTCGAATACGAAAAAATTATTCGCGAAATGGAATTTTTTTCCTCGTTTGCGGTATAAATGATTGATGTGTTTCGCGATAACAAAAATAAAGGGTTATAAATTTTATGTTTTTGTTTTGACGATATTGGGTGATACTATAGAAAGTTGCTGGTGGAATTTTACGACGACGATTTGTTCGTGCAGATTGAAATGAGAAATCGGAAATGGCGTTTGGAATTACTTATTTTATTGGCGTATAGTCCTAAAGTTTTTCTTCCCTTATGTTTTTGAACGAGTTGAAGAGAATTTTTAATTTTTTGTGGTCCTTTTTGAGAAATATTAAGAAAAAAATATGTTCTCTTGGAATCTAATTATTTTTGAAAAATTTTGTTTTCATGAAATTTGCTTTCAAATTTATTATTATTTGAGGGAGGAGAAAAGGAGACTAAAAATAGAAATTCTCTGACATAAATGAATATTTTTCTCAATTTTTTTGACTCATGAACTCGTGAAATACTGATTTTGTAAAAAAAAATATGGTTAATCACTTTTTCGAATTTCGGCTAAAACTTACTTTTGTCGTGGAGGGGGGGGGGGAGCAAGTAGCCCGGCTGTTACATTGCTCATTTGATTTATGATAAAGGGTGCTTGAAAAAAGGGTCGAAGTTCAATTTTTTCTAAGTATACAACTTAATTCCTCATGTTTCCCAGAATTATAACTTTTTATTCATGTATTGTGATTATTTCTGATACTTGTAAAATGAGTTTGAATTAATTGCTCTTTATTTTTCTTGTTTCAGGTGAGTTGAATTTCATGGTCAATTTTCATATTGATAACAGTATATTATTGCAATCTCCACCAATTAAGTAGTAAGTTTATATCTCATTTTTCTAAACCAATTTTTTTCTAATTTAAGAAACGAAGAAGTATTTGGAATGTGATTAGTGAATTTCAGTTCGTTTCATTGTTTCGTTATCGATTGTTGAATTAAAAAAAATTAATTGATCGATGATGTGAGAATGATGATTTTATCCTTCGATATTTACATTCTGATTATTTTGAAGTACTCGAGATAATATTTCCATATTGAAAAAGTAAACTAATCTTATCGCCTGAAAAATTTGAAAATCATTTCTATCGTTATCGTTGAATTTACGTAAAATCTAAAATTATGAAGATTACGAGTATCTCGACTGTTGTAGAAATTATCGAATTATCGTGAAAATAACGATTTTAAACAACGTTTGATGTACTTACTATGAAAATTTCTGAAAATATTTCAAAAGGGATTCAAATTTCGTTGAAACTGTTCAAAAAGTTCTAAAAACGAACAAAAATTTTGTAACATTTACTGGAATTTAATTAAAATTTTTTGTTATGAAAATTGTTTATAACATTATTATAAAAACAATTAAAACGTGTACGTACAAAAATTTTTGAAAATTTTGTAAATCAGTGAAAATTGTCGAAATGTCATAAAAATCTACTTTCATATTGTAATGAAAAAATTACAAAATTTTACATATTTTCATAATTTACCCATTTGATTTGTACATCATGAGCAGATGGTTGAAAGATTGAGTGGTAATTGAGTTTGCTGAGATAGCATGATTTTTAAATTTAAAAAAATTGACTGCAAACATCTCGACAACATAAGCCTTCTAGAAAAAAACTGCTCGCCGTGAGCAGAAAGCGAATTTCAAGCTCTACAATTTCAATTCTTAACATTTTTTTCGTAGGACCCTCGATTTGGCCAGAAAATTTATGTTTATGGGAAATTTAGTTCATATGTAAAATCGATAGTTTTGAAAATGAAAAAATAATTCCCATAAACTTGGATTTTCTAGGTAAATTAAGGGCCCTACGAAAAAAATACCAAAAATCAAAATTGTAGAGCTTGAAATTTTTTTTCGATTTACCTGATTTATTTTTTTCCTAGGTGGCTTAGTTTTTGAGATTTTTGTAGTCAAAGTTTGTTTTTTTTTCATTTTCAAATCCATCGAGACGTTCCATATGGGCCATCCTTCATATGGCGTTGAAACATCAGACCATCTAACGCTCCTTCTTGTCATGTTTTTCATGCAAAAGTCCTGATTTTGGGTTAAATTGAACTGAATCTTTTACTTATTTTCAAATTCGAGATCATGTCATTCTAGTGAAAATTGAACAAATATTTTTTTTTCGGTTTTTTTTTTCATGTTTTTTTAAAATCACTAATTTTCGTACCGATTTTGTGTGATTTCGTGAAAATATGATTTCGAGTGGGGGGGGGAGGGTAGTTTTCATTTTGAAAAAGTATCTACTGCTGAAGATCCTGCAAAATTCCTACTTTGTAGTTTTGAGATTTTGCTTGACAGCCTGAACATGTCCAGGGATAGTTGTGAGTTTTCGAAATGGCATCGTTCGATTTTTCAGAACAGAAACTAAAAAATGGAAAAAATTAACGAATTCGGTTCAAATTCAGGTTGGAGTACCTATTTGCGATTGTTTTATGATAATTTTGTGAGAAAAAAAATTGTAGCCAAAAACAATAATTTCAAGTTGAAAAGATCTTGGAAAAAAAAAATCGATTTTTTGTATGTTTCAGGGTGTTCCACCTGTATAAAAAAATTGTGAAAATTTTTCAAAAATTTGTTTGAAAAATTGTCAACGAGTCATTTCTTTGAAGTGCAGCCAAATTTTAAATTTCAGTAATTTCAAGTTTAGTTTTAACATTTGAAGAGCTCTTTTCCAAAGTGGGATAAGTCAAAATTTTTTTTTCAAAAAAA
>FIZU01014545.1:0-14317 GCA_900064475.1 Pseudococcus longispinus | reverse complement strand
AAATTGGAGGGAGTATCGGGGTGGGGGGGGGGGGTGAAGCAAGGTTCGTGGACTTTTTGATGATTAATCAAGACACTGAAAGGAACATTTTAAAATCATAAAATCTTCGATGGCTTGAAATGCAATTTACTCAATTTTTATAGTCTAATTTTACTGAACTAAGTATACCTATCAATAGCATTTTACCAGCACCCATGTTTTTGAAGAACATACCTTATCATCAAAATTAATTTCCAACCAACTGGTTCGGTCCAGTCTTCGATAAGTGATATCATTTAACAAGGTCGTCGACGAGAACATAAATATCCGATAATCTCAAACTTTTTTTCTAATAATTTAACGACCACATAATCAGCTTATATGTGTTTATTAAAGGATTAAAATCTAAAACGAAAATCTTAACGTGCCGATCATTTTCCAGTACAAAGCTCACGTTCAATTCATCTCGCATTTAAACGAAGATGGATTTTAAAATACTAGATATGGTGTTTGGAAATTACACGTGAAATGACCGCAGCCGGACCAACGAAACGAAAAATGACCATTTTATAAAATACGTCCAAACTTAATTCGTAAGCTTAAGTCGTTATAATGAGGTCAACCGAATTCCATCGTTATTCTATTATCGAGATTATTTCACATAATACCGAGAATTATACGCACCGATGAAATTACCTATCGTAATAGAGTTGACTTGTAAGCGTAATTTTCGAAACTATATCTTCGAGGAAATCGACCAAATATCCAGATGTAATCGAGATTCTGTACGTAATAATTATTTAACTATACAATAGCACACCTTTTTTTACTTCCAAAGACGTTGCTTACTCATTCACAACGTATCAACGAATCATCTCAACATCACTCTAGAATAAATTTTTACCTACGAGTAAATAATACTACGGAGGCTTAGACAAGTCGATGAGTCAATGATGCTAGAATTTGCAATAAGTCATTTCTCTATCGTCTGTAATAATAAAACGTTGGTAGTATTCCAAGAAATACACAAACGACCGGGTACTTTTCTTCAACTCCTATGGTACCTGTCAAAGCTATATGGAGGATTGTACACGAGCACATTTAGGTAACGATGGCGAACACGTTCGAACATATTTTTAAATATTTTATAATTTCACTCATACACCTCTAAACCATCTCCTCGGGTACATTTTTTTCACTCTCGACCTTGAATTTTTCTCCTAGAAACAATATTCGAACTACCTTCGGAAATTGATTAAAAAATCGTATCAATTATCAAACCACCTTGTGAAATATCCAGTCCAGACCCTACTGCGATGATTTCTTTCTTAATTTTGTAAATATTTACTTCGTCGAGAAGTATTCTTTTCCTTCGGTATCTTACGTATGTACGTTAGTCGTTAGGTATGTACATTTGACGAGTTCTTGGTTCTTAGCGGGGTTTAAATCTCAGATATTTTTATCTTTATTTAGAAATCCCATTCGTACCGTATCGAAGAGAAACACCGAGTAAACTTGACGTTTAAAAAACTATAAAAAACAAGTCTGCGCGTAAGTTCGAATAATACATTATTTCAATGACAGCTTAGCATTGGCCAGGGTGATCTCGAGAGATTAAAATCACACATACGATTCAGACAACAAGTACTTCGACGAAACCTGCGACTAGAGTTATAGTAAATGGTGGAAAATAATTCTCAGAATGATACTTTTCAAGTTACAATCGAATTCAGTACCGGTACCGCAAGTTGTCGGTAATTAAATTTCGAAATATCGATTGAAACTTACATTTACTAACCTGAGTAAGCATGTTGCAAAAAGTAAATAGTACATTAGTCATGGTACGAATGAAAATTTCAAACGAGTTGTACACGAATACTGTTATAAGAATTCTAGGAAGTCAATTTTTCGTGAAAAAACAGTTTAAAAAAATAGAAAACACGTGGAAAAGTACAAAAAAACTAAAACTGATGCATCTTTGATAATTTTGAGATATGTGACACAATACAGACGAAAACAAACACAAAAAAATTTGCCAATGACACTTTTTAAATAAATTGGTAACACTGCATCCGTTTTCTGGGAAAACAAAAAAATCACGAATTTTCACGAATACGATGAAAACGAAAGAACGAAACCACGATGCAAATGCAATCAGTTGATAACATTTTTAGTCTTTAGAGTCGAAATTTTAGTCACTTGTATTGTGGAATTGTGCTTATTACATTTGAATTTTGTTCTGCTAATCATAAATACTACTTTCAATGACCATAGAATTATGCATTACAGAATTGATTTCCCAATTGGCCAAAAACTTGAAGATAATTCACCAACATTGGACGAATGTTTTGATTACACTCATCCCCATAGCGAATTTTGTACTTTCCAATATACCAAAAGCTATTACGAAACACCAGACTTCAGATTAAAACAAAGAAAACAAGATATTTTGCCGGTATGGCACACTACGAAAAGGGTGAATGACGTGAACATGAATTTTTCTTTTTTTTTCAGCACTAAAGCGAACACGAACAGCCACGTAATGCAACAGTTGTCTTCCCCACCATATTTTCCATGTGCTCAGCAACGAACGGAAGCAGCCGGTCTTTCGATATACTAAAGAAATTGTGCTTTTTTCGAATACATCGACGTCATCGAACAATATTCTACAATAACGGAGACATAATCTCACACTTTAGATACTCAAGTTCATCACTATCATGAACAGTGAAAAGCTCGTCATCTAAATAATAATTTATAACTTGGAAAGTAACCTCTTACCGGTCATTTATCTCGAGAGGGTAAAGCTTTACAGGTAAATAATGTACGAAAAACTCGATAACTTACTTGTATTACTAATGAGTACGCAAATTGGCACCTTTTAACAATCACACATTCATTTTAAACTCACGATAACACTCGAGAATGATTAAACACGAAAAAATTCGCGCGCGAACAAACAAATCGTAAAAATCGACGATAGACGCGAGGAAAACCGCGAAAAAAAATCGATACACAATATTAATAAAACCAATAAGTTGAAGCAAATTTAACACAACTAAACAAACGCACTTACAAGTACTAGCACATGAACTAAATTATCGAATAATAATATAATTAGAACAGTAACAAACACTAACGAAGCGTCGTAAACGGTGCTACGAATAGCGATAAGAAGCATGAACCAAAACCGAATACATCGTGTCGACCGCGGCAGCCGAAGTGAAGAATGGCCCCACCGCCGCCCCCACCATAATGACAGAAAACCGTTTCGACGCAATGCGTGTGCATGTGTTGTGTGTACGATATTCATTTACTATCACCACTGACATAATGTCATCATCTCCGAAACACGCACGTGACTTTTTTTCCTGACGTAACGTTTCTCTAGCATTCTTTCCATATCCATTCCCGCGCAGAAAATACTCGTTTCGCGGCAACCGTCAACTAGTTAAGAGAATATTCTAAATCAAATATTTATCTAGTGTTTGCAACTTACGACAAGTGTGTGACATTGAATTTTTATTTGTGCTTTACCAAAATTATTATTTAAAATTCAAATAAACCGTATTGTCTACTCTGGTATTGGCGAGGTGTTCTTCCAATGACACAACATATGTACGTACTACGTACATACGTGTAAATTTACCTTAACGTCAGTTTTATTGCTCATGTTTCATTGTTGTATTTGCACTTGCAGTAGATATTTGCGACTTGTGCGTGATACGAGTGGTCTTGGTTTATGAATAACCCCTATTTCAACTTTCAAGTTCCATGAAAATGAAGACACCTACAAATGAAGCTGATCTGAAGCTTGAAGATATTTCAATCGAAGGCAGAATAGCCGGAACATGATGACCAGCTGCAATTTCTTATCACGAAAAATAAAACGTAGGCAACTTATCAAATACACAGTGGCTTGAAGTTGTCTACGATAAAAAGCATAGGAGTTGAAAAAAGCAATTCCGTGGTCTTCTTATTGTATTAATTGTTCATTTGACCTTTCGTTATGCGTAGCCAATGCTTCTTTTAAAATCCAAAAATAGATCTCATTACTCTTACAACCTACTCATAGATGCAATAAATAGATGAGAAAACGTCGAAGTAATGATATAATATTTTAAAAATAAACTCGTTTGTACGAAGCTACCTATGTTAAATCATTTTGATATTTTCAAATGATATTACAAAAGTAGGTGCTTATTACGGGGTGCCAGGGGTGCCTAATTAATACCCAAAAAGCAGTGATGCAAAATAAAAAAATTCTCTGTATTGATAACAAAAGTAAAGCATTTTTTTCGAGTTTTAATTAATAATCAATTGAAATGTAACTTCTAATTAGTCAATTTGAACAAAATTTACCCTAAAAAGTGAAAAAAAAAACTCGTTTAGATCATTTACAATACCTAGTTGCAATAACATTGATAACAACAACCGTTGTGAATTTTTTTGTTATTTTGCATCACTGCTGTTTGGATATTAATTAATTAGGCACCCGGTAAACGAATGTGATACGAATTTCTTAATCAAGTTCTTCATGTAGAGTAGACTATTATCTATCAAACCAAACGACACAAATTGATGTGCTTTGAAATCTCAAGGCTTGTCGTGAACATCGAAGAGGAAAATTACACAAAAAAATTTCAACAATGATTGTCTTCTTCACCTCTCAAGTATAAACTAATTTTAAACACATACGTGATGCGTTAATAACTTCTAAATCATGAATCTTATGTTGCTAGTATACGACAAAACAAAAACCCCCAAGTAGTCCATCAAACAAAAATCACCAGGTTAACGCCTTTACTGCTTTAAATGTGCAATTTAAAAAACGCATTAGAAAATTCATTAAAGAACAATAGAAGAATTAACAACTAAAAATTGCACTACATGATATCCGAAAAATATTTCGACTTATGCTGAGATATCGTAAACAAAAGTGTCTATTGAACGGGATCAACGGTTCATGGTACTTGGACTTCCATTAATAAAACCGTTTCTACAGGACTACCGCAATTTGTTTCTTTGTACAATATAATTACATAATTGTTGCCGTTATGTAGTTCAATATTAAGCCAATGTAAGAAGTTTTTTGATCTCAAGACGACGTTAAATTCCAATCAACCTAACAGCTAATTAACTCTGCTACGTACTTAGGTTTTGTATTAAAGCATGAATATAATAAACTGTTGTACTCAGTACACACGGTAAGGATCGGTAAAGGTAAACGGCAGTAAGGTTAACAAAGAAGAACAATAATTGGACTTTTATCAGTATTAAGTAGAATCTTTTGTAAGTTCGGTTAACTTCTTGGTTTAGGTATTGTTATTAGAATTGACGTTTTGGTGATAGATGATTCCGGTATGGAACATATGAAAACCTCCCAATCCCAATACTCCATTGTTATAATGTTAACGTTGTCGACGACAGGTGTGCTTGTTGATATCGTCTACGTCTACTCCTTTATATGCGCATTGTTGTCGTATAGATAACAGTTAAGTAATATGCGTAAAACGAAACCCTTACCGTAGACTTCTTATATACCTCTATATGTACTTTACCGATCGTCTAACACCTATGAATAACCTCTACGGTAGGTGACTTTTTAAAAAATTCTTGCGACTATGAAATAAAAATGAATATAATTTATAATAAATATCTTACCTCGTTAAACCAACGAACGGTTTGAACAGAATGACAATACGTGTCTTTTTTCATAAGGTACAAAAAGATAAATTTTCTAAAAAATTAAATAAGTACGTATATGTGTGTGTGTAATACGTTTTATACATATTTTATTCGAGTATATCACGATTTTAATTTTTGATCCAAGGTTTCCTTAACAGCGAGCATAAAATCGTCAGTATTCAAGTACATGTTCTCTTTTACATTTGCTAAACCGTGAATACAAGCGGCTAAATCTTTCGTCATTTTTCCTGAATCAACGCAATCAACGCAGGCTTCTTCCAACAATACAGAAAATCTGAAAGAAAAAAATGGTTGCTTAATTAGTCTATTTAATATTTTTTCCTTCATTTTCGTAATAATTCATTCGAAATCTTATCTACTCGTAAAAACATTCTTTTAGCATATAAATATTTCACTTTTAGTGATACATCATCCTTATCAATTATTTTTATTTGTTCAGAATATAATTTAAATTTTTTTTTGATGTTCAAGTAGCAACGTTTGAACATTACACTCTGACGTAAGACGTAACTCAGCATTGATACTAAGTATTTATGTCGCAATTATTTGATTAAGTGGTTCGATAAATATTATCATTTCTTTTCTATGTAGGCACCTTCTTTTTGAAAAATAAAATAAATCGTAAAGCAATTTGAAATAAAATGACTGCCTGTTTTTACCAAGATGGAAGAAACGTGATCGTCGTGTACATGAATTAATTTGATTAACGTTTCAGAATGCTGTTTGGTTGTTTTGTTGAATATCTTTAGATTAAGCAATCGGTATCATGTGAAAATAATATTACTTAAGAGTTTGATTGGATTATAAATAAAGACGAGTAAAACATCTATAAATCGAGTTACAAATCATTAGGTTTAACTCCGGTTGTTACTCACCTTTCCAAATCGGTATTAGAATCTAACTTAGCTCGATGTTTTAATCCTCTTGTCCAAGCGAAGATAGAAGCGATAGGATTTGTAGATGTGGGTAGGCCTTTTTGATATTGTCTAAAATATAAATGAATCAGCATATTAATAATTTTACATATTTATTACTCAAAAATATAACGAATATTTGATGATTTACCTATAATGTCTAGTAACTGTACCATGAGCAGCTTCAGATTCGATAGTTTTACCATCTGGGCATATTAATACAGATGTCATCAAACCTAACGAACCTAAATCCAAGAAATAAAATAAATTCGGTATTAATCACATAAAATTTTATTTATAAATCGTAGGAAATGAACCATACCATATCCTTGAGCAACAATATCAGATTGTACATCACCATCGTAATTTTTGCAAGCCCAAACAAAACCTCCGCTACTTTTCAAGGTTTGAGCTACCATATCGTCGATTAATCTATGCTCGTACCATATTTTATTTTCTTCGAATTTACTTTTATATTTACTGAAATTCACAAAACGAAATTTATTTTAAAATTTTCCACTTGCGTTATTTTCAATCAAGAATAGAAAAAAAAAGATTAGCAATTTCTAGGTAAAAACTTGAAACAAAAACACGCAAAGTTTATAGCTATTTTATCACGCAGAATGTTTCAAAAGTATGTAGATTTCAAAGCAGTAAATTAAAAATGATAACCTTTCGTATATTTCTTGAAAAATATCCTTGAATTTTCCATCGTATTTCTTTAATATTGTATTTTTAGTTGATAGATAAAGAGGCCATTTCTTTTGTAATGCCATCTAGATAAATATAATAGAAAAAGAAAGAATTAGTCGATTGTATTTTTGCAATTTGCAAATAAACTCAAGGAACTGAATAAAAATCATATACTTGGAAGCTCGAATGTGCAAAATCTATAATTGATTCGTCAGTATTGTACATAGCTAAAGTAACACCAGGTGATTTGAAATCAAACACTGTAAATCGTTCTTGTTCACCGGTCTCGCTGGTGTACACTAATTCTACCTGTAAAAATTAAAATGGTATAAATATCATCGAAATAGTTGTAAAGCGTTACATAGATGGACACTTACTTTACCAGGTTTCTTTACAACATAATCTGTAGCTTTATATTGATCTCCATGAGCATGTCTACCAACAATTATAGCTGATGTCCAGCCAGGTACTATTTTTGGAATAGTTTTACATATTATGGGTTCTCTGAACACTGTACCACCTAATATATTTCTAATGGTACCATTTGGACTGAGCCACATTTTCTTTAATTTAAATTCTGCAATATAATTTGTATTATAATATACTTTCAGTGACTGCTTCATTTTTCTGAACAAATATGAATTGAATACCTTCAACTCTAGCTTCATCTGGAGTAATTGTAGCACATTTAATTCCAACGCTATGTTCTTTAGTAGCTAATGCTGCATCGATGGTAACTTGATCATTGGTCGAATCTCTATTTGGTAATCCCAAATCATAATATAAAGCATTTACCTACAACATGTATAGTGTTTTGTATTATTCTTCGTTCAATATAATATTAATCAAAACGTAAAAGTATTTTATCATTACTTTAACATACGGAAATATCAACGAGTCTTTAATTTTTGCCCATATGATTCTGGTCATTTCATCTCCATCCATATCAACCACCGAGTTCTGGACAACGATTCTTTTACTAGGGTCAGTTCCATCTGTTAATAAATAAATAAATTGTAATGAATATTTATTATTTGTATAACCAATTGAATAAAAAATGATGACTTACAGTTTCTAGAACGTTGATCAGAAACACAATTTGATAGCGCCGACAAACTTGGCCGAGAAACTTTCGATAAATTAGAATCACAACAAGAAATAATTCGATTTTGGATAATTTTGAGAACCATGATATGAAATTTTAACGCAATTTATAATAATAATGAACAAATTTAATAAATAATTTCAATTAAAATTCTTAAAATTCACATAATTTCTAACAGGTACACGTACTTCAGGTTCTCGAGTATTTTATTGATAACGTTATCATAAAGTTGTTTTCTGAACAAAACAACGAGCAAAATATCAAGTACCGAGGGCTACAGAGCGCTTGCGCGAAACAAGTATGAATGTTTGCGTTGCTTCATTTCTTAAGGCGAATGGACTTCACACCAAAGTATGCAATGACCATGGGTGATTATACCCAACACCTCATACTTGATTACATATGAGATAAAAGTACTGACGTATACCTTAACACCTAAGCATAATAAAAAATGTTGCAAAAAAATTATCTTGCAAGTTGAGAAGTTACATTCCAATGTAATGTACCGACCCTTTTCCATTTGAGTTCGAATATTTTTGAATTTTAAAAATTACTCAATATGTGAATGACAAGCAATATAATACCCTACAAATAATCTATATGAATTGGAAACCTTGTAAACTTATATGTTAGTAGATACTTGCTTGTCCACTCTTGAAATTCTCGTGTAAGTAGTTTGTGCTTTTATGTGTTTATGAAATGACTTCGTTTACTTCTGTAAAGTTTGAAAATTCAGAAATTCGTGGCAAAGAAAGGATTTCTTGGCATGGAAAAAAATATTATTCGTTTTTAGGAATTCCTTATGCTGAACCACCAATTGGAGATTTGAGATTTTTGGTGGGTACCAATGCAAATATTTGTGTGATAAAATATGTCCTTATTTTTTATTTTTTAAAGTTCTTAAATTCTTAATTTAAATAGCCCCCACGACCATTTAAAAACTACTCAAAACATATCGATGCCACCGAATTCAAAAATCGCTGCATTCAGTACCATGGACCAAAACAGATCATTGGCAATGAAGATTGCTTATACCTGAATATCTTCATTCCAAAGGTGAGATGAAATTTTCTACGTGACTATTTAAATTACCATTTAATAAATCGAGTAAGTAACTACAACTTGTAAATAATTTCAGCTTCCTTCTCCCGACACCTTATTACCAGTTACATTTTTCATTCATGGTGGGAGTCATAAATCTTTTTCATCCAACATAGTCACACCTCTTTTATTAATTGAGTACGATTTTATCATTGTAACGTTTAATTACAGACTGCATGCCCTAGGTAAGTGAAAAACACTCGTTTGTGAATTATCTATTAAATTGGCTCTTAAAATCATTCACGATTTCATATTTTTCATTTTTATAGGCTTCTTAAATTTAGGTTTGCCCAATTGCCCTGGAAATGTTGGCCTGAAAGATCAACTATGTGCTTTGCAATGGGTTAAAAGTAACATAAAATGGTTCGGTGGTGATCCAGATAACATCACGTTATTTGGAATGAGTTCAGGGGCCTCTTCAGCCCATATGATGGTTATGTCTCCTTTATTTAAAAGTAAATAATTTTTTTTTTAATTAAATTTTGTTTAAAACGATCAGGCATCTATATTATTTAATTTGTCTTTTTGAATTTAGATTTATCCAACAAATTAATTTTATGTGGTGGACATGCCCTAAACGCATGGAATCTAAATCCGTCTCCTTTGAAGCTGGCTTTTGAAATGGGTCGAAAATTTGGATATGAAGGCAATAATAAAGAAATACTTTTAAATTTACTCAAATCGATTCCAGCCGAGAAGTTGCTGGAAGCTACGAGAATGATTAATCATGAAAATTTAGAGGTAAACTAGCCATTGGAGCAGATTGATGACATAAAAATTTGAAGTTTGATTTATTGATGTTCTATTGACCCGAATTTTTGTAGATGCCATGCAGCTATTCATTTCAACCATCAATTGAATTCATCAAAGAAGGAGCTTTTTTACCAGATTCGCCGAAAAATTTATGGAAAAATGTCAATTCTGTATCGATAATTAACGGTATAAACGAAAATGAGGGAATATATTTTTTGAGGAATTCAGGTACCTATCTACTTATAAATCAATATCAGATTCTTACCTATTTGTCTTCATATTACCAATTTTTTTTTTAAATTTTAATTAGAGTTTTTCCAACTTATATCTCACCTTGAAACACTAAAAGTAACAATAGCAGACTTGACCTCTGTCAGAGAAGAATTCTTGGAAAATATGTTCCAAGAGATTATTTCCTTTTACAAAATAACTGAGATTGAAGACCAAGAAAATTTCGACGCTAAATTAAGAGTATAAAATCCACCAATTGCTTTTCAACGTTTTTTTTTACAAGATTTATTTGGTGTTGATGACTGGGTGAATTTTTTTCAGCGCAGCTTTTCACTGATTTGATTCTCAAAGACTATTATACCACATTTGATTTTTTACATAAATTTTCCAAATCGCATTTGGTTTTCAATTATAAGTTTTTATATTGTGGAGAAAATAATAAGATGAAGAATAAGTGGGGTCCTCAAATAAAATGGAATGTTGAAGGTAGGCAAATGGAAAAACTACCTACCTTTATGTACTTACCTAGTTTAATTGCCCAAGTATGACATTACCTTGACATTCAACGTTCCACAGGTACCTATCATGTGGACGAATATGGCTATGCATTGATAAAAGAAGGTTGCCATTTGCCAGAAAAAGATGAGGAAGTGACCCATACCATTTGCACATTGTGGAGCAATTTCATTAAAAACGGGTAGATACAAGCTACATCTTTCTTTTTATTTTCACATTCATTAGCTTGATAAACTAAATTTATTCTGTTTCTAAAACCAATTCAGAAACCCAAATGGAGACATTCTCAATAATTTATGGCTTCCTTCGACCAAAGAAATGCCAAGCTATTTGGAAATTGATGAAAATTTAACAATAAGAAATGAATATTTCAATTCAAAACGAGCAGAATTTTGGAAATATTTATCATCAAAATATTCTTTATAAAATAAAAGTAAAATTGTAGAACGAATAACTACTTTTTGGATAGGAGTAGGTAAGTAGGTAATATTTACTTATCAGCTTTGATTACGCAGTATTTTCACTGCGTATATTTTTATGTAACCTCATTGCGAATGAGTAGGTAAAATAAGAAAATACCTATACCTATTTACAAAATAAAATAAAAAAACAAATAGAAAATTTTCTGTTAATGTTTGTAAGAGTAATTTTTGTACTTAATCAGCTCTATTTTAGGCCTATTGGCTATTTATCACATTTAAGGTTGTTAGCTTTCAATTTTTTTTTTCATTTTTGAAGGTGTTAACACGTTGTGCTTCTTATTCTATCAACAAGTACGGAATTTTCAAAATATTTCGGTAAAAATGTTTATATTTCGTTGATAAGATAAACACAGGCATTAAATAGCACGAGGATCGAGTACGTTGAAAATCGAACCACAAAAACGAAAATATAAATTCAAAAATACAGTAAAATTTTGAAAATTCAACAGAAAACAATTTCTGTGATCAAAAAAGTAAAAAATTTTATTAATAATTTATTTTACAAATATTTTAATTCAACTGCACATAAGTAACTTTATTTTGAAAAAGTAATACAAAAAACATTTAGAATATACAATTAATAAAAAAAATATATTAGTTTTACAAACACGTAAGATTTATTAAAGACAAAACAATTTTTTTTTCAAATTTTTCATTTCATTATATAAAACATTAAAATTATTTAAACATTAACAACACGTTTACAATTTTATTTACAAAACAATAATATTTTTCGTTGCCTTAAAAATACACGGTCAAGTTCATATGCTCTGAACTTTTGCACTCGTTCACTAAAGGTGTCACACTAACGTCGGGATTCAATTTCATCGTCTATAATATATGAATAAATCAATGAATATAACATTTTTTTTACAAAAAAAAAAAATCCCATGAAAATAAGACGATGAACTCACCCCTTTTTGGAAGCAATCAGCTTCATCATCCCAACTGAGCTTTTTCACTCGTCTAGGGATAGATCCAATGGACCATAAATCATTCCCGCATTTATTACTTTGCGGACTAGGTGTAGGTGTTCTCGACGACACAGATGTTTGCTGAGGTGTAGGAGTTCGTGATAAATTAGGAACTTGAGGGGGTGCTGGTGCTATCTTATGATGGCGTTGGGGTACAGGGGGTGATGTCCTTTGGACGCCATTTCTGGCCAAACCATTCCTACTTGAGGTTCCTATAAAATAGTCTTTCTCTAGAGAATCGGACAAAAAACCAGCAAATTTACAATTGTATTTACAAATTTTATGTACATTTTTACGAACAAAATATCACTTACTTTTTACAGTAGCTGTGTATAGAGGGCTTGTCGTTGTGGTGGTGTTTCGGAATTCGGTAGATCCGTTGAAAACTGGGTTCTCAATTTTACCAAAGGGAGGTAAACGTTTCGGAGGAGATGTGGTAAAAAAACTGTCTAGTTTATTTCCATTGACATTTTTTGGTTTTTTACTGCAAAATTGATAGATAAATGGTAAGATCAGAGTTGAATGGAGTGGGAAATAATAATATCTAAAGTTGAATGAAATTGCCAACTTACTGTTTTTGTATGTATAAAATAAGCAACACTATGATCAAGGCGAGAACTCCTAGAATACTGATGAACGACACTAATATGGCAAAACTAGTGTTCTGAGGCACCCATTGACTAGCTGATGAGACGACAGCTTCTGGTAAATGCACAATGACAGGAACGGATGCCTAAAAAATATACAAATTTGATCAATAATTCGACTCATTTTCATAATTAGACGAGGGAAACATATTTCAACTAACCTGTCTAGGAGGTATTCCAGAATCTGTAGCAACTGCAACAAGATGTACAGTGGAGCTATTCACTTTGCTTAAATCACTAACAGTTATTTCTCCAGAATCATCGATTGAAAATAATCTGAAAATTATTCAAATACGTTAGAATTTATATCACTGTTGAATTTGTGGTGAGTGAAATATTTTCGAACCAACCTGGAATAGGGTCCTCTCAGAGAAAGAGTTACATGATCGCCTCGATCACCATCAGCAGCCTCAACTTTTCCTATCACGGTTCCAGGTGTTAATTGATTAGGTGCTACGTCTGGTATGAAGAATTCATACTGAGGATATCGAAATCTGGGATCCCAGTCGTTTACATTGAGCACTGAAATATTCACCGAAGCGCTGGTATTCTGCGAATAAAAAATACAAATGAATTCAGGTCAAAAAAAACACAAATTGTGATTTAAAATGGAGAAAAAAGTATTTTACCACGTAACCATCGGTAGCGAATACTAAAAATCCGTAGTTATCGACGGTTTCAAAATCGACAGGTCTTTTGAGAATAATATCGCCATTTGGAGTCACGTTAAAAGTATCCGTATAACTACTTAACCAATATTTCAGTCTCTGTAATAATTCGTAAATATTTTAATCGAGTTGAAATCGAAATAAAATCCAAAAAAATATTACGCAGTAACTGAATCAGAAAAACTGATTTTCTACACCAACATCACAAAATTTTAGTTTAAAAAAAACTCCAACGCAGCAAATGCGTTAGAAAAGCTGAATTTTTCACGTAAATTTCGTAATAAGTCTTCAACAATAAAAAAAAATTACCTTCAGAGTGGTATTTAAAGCGAAATTGAAATATCTTGAAAACCGGTTCACAAAAATGAAAACTGTATATGACGTTTTTTATGCATCTTTTGAAATGCTATTAAAAAGGTCATGTGCGATTTTCACGCAACTGCAATATTCAAGGCGCTAGAGATATTTGAAAATCTTAATCGTGAATACCTCAAGAACCGGTTCACAAAAATGAAAATAGTATTGAACCTTTTTTATGCATCTTT
>FIZU01014528.1:0-13289 GCA_900064475.1 Pseudococcus longispinus | reverse complement strand
GGAAGCGAAAACGAGAAGACCAAGTCCAACGAAGGCGTCCGACGGTACCCGAACCGAAAAAGTGGAGTTCTTTTTAACGATTAGTTCAACCGACCCCGATAATTTCAATTCCAGTCCGATCCGTACAAAATTGTTTGTGGTCATCGATGCTGCGGCCTGCGGTGCGAGTGCGAGTGCGAGTGCGAAAAATCTATCATTTTACGCACCTTTTTTATTAATTAAATAAGCGATACGATCTCGATGAAAATTACCATTTACCCGTATAAGAAGCTAGTTCTCGTCTAATTCGAGTTTAGTTGGTCGAATAGCGCATTCGAGTCATTTTTTCGTCAGTTGTTTGTGGTGAAATGAGAATCCGTTGTCTGACTTTGTTACGGTGAATTTTGCGTTATAAATGCGTTAAACTATGTAAGTATGACGATTTAAAATGCGCGATACGAGTTTTATCTAGCGTAGTTTGCCCACCACCGTAGGCGTTCGCTACGATAACATGGCAGCGGAGTTTTACGACGCGGCAGGTATACCTGTTTCGCCGTAAGTTTACGGAGACGGAGGAATCGCGTACGGCAACGGCGGCGGAGCGACTTACGCTGTCCGCGGCAACTACTTGGCCGGTATTTTTCGCCGACTAGGCATTCCGAAATTGTCTCGGCGATTCGATCGACGTTCGATTTTTCATTTTGCGTTACGCGGATTGGCGTTGGTTCGCTCGTCAAGTACTCGCCTGTTTTTTCGTATCTGTTTATTTGGTCGAGTCTAGTCGAGTCGCGATATTCACCGTATCGTAGGTGCTCGACGGCGACGACGACGTACTTACCTACGGGCCGAGACGGACACCGTGCACCGCACTTGGTCGATTATCTCGGTTTTCTAATTATTCGCTCGTCGCTCGTTGCTCGGCATCGGCATCGGCATCGGCATCGTTTTTCTCCTTATTTTACCAATTTAGCCGCTCCCTGAGCCAGGGCATTCTGTACTCTGTACATGTACTGCCGAGTGCCGCTGGATGAGTTGGCGCGCGTGCTGCGCTCGCGGTCGCACGCGTACTCGCGTTGTGAAACTCGATTCGCGTTTTCTAAACTGTTTGGTTTCTGCGCTTTTGCAGCGGTAGCAGTGGTACGAGTACGAGTACGAGTACGTCAATTGTCAGCGCGAATCGAAATATCAATATGGGCGTCGAGTTTCTGCTAGAATTGTTGGAGAGTCGAACGGTACCGAATGCGGTCGTGGAAGTGGATTTGCTCGAGGTTGCTAGAGAATTTGGTAAAAGTATGGCAGCCGGGCAAAAGAAAACCGACGCCGCCGCTTCGTCCAAGTTCTGTCTAGTTGTGGACGGAGAGTGCTGTCTAAATCGTCTTTACGGCGGTTTTCTCTCTGGCAAGTACCTAACGGTTTCCGTATTCGTAGTAAGTAGTAAGTAGTAGTCTTAGTCGCGTTGGTAACGGTATTATTTTTGGGATACGCGCAGATTGGGTATGCGGCGGTCAATGGAATAGGATGGCCGATTTTCTCGATAAGCTAGTGTCGCTGGCCGAGTCCGCCAACATCGAGTTGACCGTGTTTTTCAACGGCGCTATCGAGTCTCAGAGAATGAACGAATGGATCGCGCAGCAGAAACGAGAATACGAGAAAATAAACCGAGTACGTAGGTAGTAGGTACTAGGACGGCGCGGCGCGGCGCGGTCTCGGATTAATTTTTGGTCGTCTTCGCCCCTAGGTTCTAGCTCATGTCGCGAAATTCGGATATCCGCCCGGTAATAAGTTATGGATTGCGCCGGTAGGTCTGCGCATGGCGCTCAGAATGATGTTGCGACATAAAAACGTCAACGTCGTCTCCACCATAGACGACTATCGGCAAGAAGTTATAGCGTATTGCCGCGAGAACAACTTTCACGGTATAATAACGGACGACGCCGAATACGTCGCTTTCGATCCGCCGCGTTTGTTTTCAGCCAGCAAATTCAAACTAAAATTCAAAGTTAGTACGACGACGTTTAGCTACTCGTACTCGTACTCGTACGCGTACATAATGCGAGGTATTTCGTTGCAGGGCACGCTCGAATCGAGAGAATTCGTCATCTCGGAATTGACCAAGGAACTGCGGCTAACCAACGAAAAATTACGCGTTCTAGTCGCCTTGCTGGGAAATTATTTGTTGACCGAGCGAGACTTACGAGATGTGTACAAGAAGGCCGATATAGATTTGTCGAGCGAGGTTCGATGGTGGTCGTTGTTTTTTTTTACGCTCGCACGCCTCTATCTATTTGTATTCGTATTTGTATTTGTACTCGTACAACGTATCGCTTTTATAACTCGCCGTTGTTGACAGAATACCGCTACCGCCGAGTGCGTAGTTAGAAAGTTGGCCAAGTATCTCAACGACGTCGACACATCCGACGATCTGGACGAAATAGTCGGCCAAATATTCGGCTCCGATAACGACGCTAGATGCCCGGCGCTCAAGCAGAGTATTCAATATTACACGGACGGAACGAAAGATGGTTTCCTCAAGTACAGATCCGTATCTTCTGGCGGTGGTAAGACGATACCCGAGTACCTACAGTAGTAGAGTAGATTTTCGTTACGTACGTACGTGTAAATACGACCGGTATTGTACGCGTTTGACTGAAACTCGTTCGCGCGCTGTTGGATAGGTAAACGTGGTAATAGCGATGGCGGCGGCGGCGGCGGCGGCGGCGGCGACGGCGCTACCAACTTTTTCGTGACAAATGACAAAAATGTAACCAACGTCGAAGATTCGGATATATCTCAAGAGCCAGATTTGGATACTAGTAAGCTGGCGTCGGAAAATACAGGCGGCGAGGTAAGCGGCACGACACGGTTCGGTGGTTTATCGCGTCATTTTTACGACGCGACGGGGAAATTGTTTCAAAGTCACCGCGATTGCGAACCGATGGGGGGGGGGGGGGGGGGGGAGAAAGTACACCCTACACGTACGCGTGTTATTTTACTCTCGAGTACAAATTAGCCGCGTGTACGCGTGTTTTGTTGTAGAAAAATTTATTGAATACGTATAAAGAAGCTCGATCGTGTTTCAATACCAGCGGCTCTGGCCAAGAAGATGCGAGCGCCGCAACGACGGAAGAGTATTGCGACGTTAGCGGTGAGTGTGTTGGCCGTACCGTACACGACGAAACGAATACGGCGAAATTACGTAATTTTTTCGTCGATCGATCGCAGGTAACGACAGTTTGAACGTCGGTGGCAGCGGCGCCGGTAATTACGATACGAGTTCGAGTAGCGAAGCGTCGTCTGATTTGTGTAAAAATGCGGCGCCGGAGGCGGATGCGGATGCGGACGCGGAGGTGGCAACGGCGACGGTGACGGCGACGACGACGTCGACAACGACAACGACAACGACAGCGAGTACAACGACGACGAAGGCGAAGCGAGAAAAGCCAGCTCCGGTTCTGCCGCCGGTGCCTCACGAAGTTATGCGTACAGTCAGCGAACGACACAGCAAAGGATTAATGTCGCCGTACATATATCAAATTCTTTCGCAGGTTGGTTTTTCATCGACATCGACTGCGACTGCGACTGCGACTGCGACTACTCTGGTTCGAATGTTTGCTATTCGGTGCGATTTGATTTCAGGGTGAAATAAAATTGCCGGTAATACTGGAAGACGGCAAACAAATACCCAACGTATATTTGTTTTACAAACCCGTACGTCAGATGGTGTACGCGATCGTCTTTAATTTACATCACCATATGTACATGGCGTCTAAGAATAATACCGGTAAGAAATTACGCCTACGTACCTAAGTACGAGTGTAGATAGATACCTCTTCGACTGTATACTTCTTAATACGGACCGCGCTATGCCGTGCAAAATTCCACCAGCTAGCGGTTTGAGAATAAAATCCGGCAGGTTGTTTACGCGCATGCGTCAAATGATAACCTGTCTACAGAAACATGTAGGGAGGAAGGAGGATTTCGTGCGAGACACTCGCGCAGACACGCACCCTTACATTTAACGAGATAGCGCACGCGCTAAAGCGAGCGTCCGGATTTTATTCTCAACCGTCTGATTTTCACAGCTAGCGCGATCCGTATTAACTACATGGTCTAAGAGATACCTGCACCCGAGTCGAGTCGCCCGATATTTAGTTGTCGGCTCGGCTCGGCTCTGCTCTGCTCTACTATTCTGGTATTGTGTGTCGTATGACTCGTACGTAACGTAACGTAACGTAACGTAACGTAACGTAACGTATGCGCTCGTTTATTTACAGCCGTACAAGTTGATATTCGTATTAAAGAATGGATATTCGACGCGACCGCTCGATGCCACAAAGCCGAATACGTGAAAGCGGAACCGGTCGGATGGAGAGTGCCTACTATTCAAAGACTTTGGTTAGGGTGAGTACGAGTACGACGTATTTGGTAATCGTAAATGTACGCGAACGTAACCGTGTTATTTTAACGCCGCGCAGCACCACTCAAGACGACAAGCGTCGAAGATTGCGCGCTTTTCTGACGTGCATGCGGTCGGACGTGCAGTTGCTGTTGAATCCGGAGTTCGTTCCGCAACAGTTGCTGGTTGCGGCCGTCGTGTTGAGGTACGTACTAGGCGTAGGCGTAGGCGTTGCGCGATACGCGCGCGTGTGTTAATACGGTTGTTTTACGTTTGCGTGAGCGCAGATATACGATGTCGTTTGCTGACAAGAAAGTGCTGAGAAAACCGGAATTGGACGCGTTCATCGTGGCCGCTCTGTCGCCCGAATTTTCCCTTCCCAACTTCATTCAAGATCTCAAAGTACGTAGCCGTGTAGCCGTGTAGCTGTAGCTGTAGCTGTAGTAGTGGAGTACACTAAGGTGCGCCCGTGTTTGCAGATACCGCAGCTGTCGAGTCGAGGCGTTCAGTTGGCGGCGCTATTTATGAAAGGCGTCGAAATGGCCATGTTGGTGAATGACGCGTGCGGCGCTCCGATACCTTGGCTGATGTGCTGCCCGTGGTTGTTTTTCGACGGCAGACTTTTCCAATACATGTTCGCCAAAGCTACCAGCGTTAAAAACTTGCACGAACTGTGCGACAATCGCGTAGGCCTCGTTATGCGAGCCGAACGAATGAGGCAAGCCATTCTGGAAGGATTAAACGTTCAGTTCGCGCGTCCGCCGTTACCGTCCACTATCGTTTCTGCCGGTGAGTAACCGTCGAGTATTTGTACGAGTAGCTGGTACACACGGTGGTACCGCGCTCGAAGCCTCTTTACACAACACACACGCGTACGCGGTGTCGGTTGCGTTACGTTAGCTAGTAAGTAGGCGATTCGCGTAGATACGCGACTCGGAGATGGCTAATCGTAGACGGGCGGCCGGGCGGCCGTACACGTACTAGCATTAAACCCAACCAAACCGTTAGCTAATGCGTTTCGTTTTAGAAGAATTCAAATCCGCGTCGTACTCGCATCAACATCAGCATCAGCATCAGCATCAGCACCAGCACCAGCACCAGCACCCTCCCTCGCATCCGCATGGTCGGCCGTCTTATATGAGTCAGCATCGCGTGCGAATAACGTCTCCGGCTACTGCGGCTTCGTCATCGTCTTCGGCTTCTTCCGCAATGGGAGGAGGAGGAGGAGGAGGAGGTGGCGGCGGCAACGGCGGAGTAGTCGCTGGTCGCGCTAGAAGATCGCTCGGCGGTAGATTGGAAATAGCCGGCGTCGTGGTCGGTAGTTGGGGAGCAAATTACAACTTGTCGCAACCGCCTTACGAGTCCGCTTCCGCGACGGCCGCTTACCTTTTACCCGGTGCCGCGCAACAAACACCGCCGCCGCTCCATCATCATCCACATCCGCATTCGCACGCGCATCAGGTACTGTCTCGTCCTTTTTTGTATGTCGCGTAGTGTTGTACTCCTCTATACCTACTACCGATGTACTCGTATAACATCGTATAGCTACGTATATTTTAATCGTTAGCCGCGTTTTGCGACTGTTTCGTCGTAGCGAGCGTATAATTTTATTACGATTTACTGGCGAAGAAACGAGGAGACCGCGTTGAGCGTACGATTGTAAGACTGGGTCGATCGGCGGAGTAGATATTCGTTGTAATAGAAGGGGGGGGGGGGAGGGGTTCCGCAATATTTTACCGCCGAATAATAAATTCCCCGCGAGCGAGGAGTATTTAATAGTGTAAAAAAAAAAAACAAAAAAATAACTACGATCAACGCCCGGTATAAATCGCGTATATATTTCGAGTGTAGAGTGTGCTCCGTTAGCAGCCCACCCGTCTACGTGGTATATATGTAGTAAGGTAGGTTGTATACTGGAAAAAAGTTATCGTATCGCGCTCTCGTCGTCTGAAATACGTTTAAACATTAGGGGTTGATAGTTCGCGTACTCTGTATAGCCTGTAGAGTGTAGAGGTGGGGTAGTAAGAGGGTAAGATAGCCGTAGTTACGAGTTTACACCGCGTAAAAGAAGGAAAAAGAAACGCGCGTAGTCGACGCGACGTGTACTTACTACTTAGGTGGTGCAACTCGATTACTACCAAGTTATCGTTTGCTAGCGTGTTTGCGTACGCAGTCGGGTCCCGAACCTTGTTTGGAAAAATTCGTACTTACGTAAGCGTATCTTCGTCCGTACTCCGTACGCCGACTATTTTAATTCGCGCACTCCCGCTGTCTTACGGTTTTTTGTTTGTTTGTTTTGTACGCGTTCGTAGGCGGCCGCTGTTAGAAATTACAATCATTTCGCCTCCAGCTACGGACCACGATCGGCAACTAATTTCAGACCAAAAGGCAAAAATTTCAATTTATCGGTACGATATCATCGTCGACGTACTAACGTAACGCATCGCATCGCGATGCGATGCGATGCGTTACGATGCGATGCGATGCGGTTCAGTGTGGTGCCCTACTGCAGCAGCAGCAGCAGCAGCAGCAGCAGCAGCGTCGTCGTGCCGCGCCGCGCCGCGCCACTTGGGCGTGTACCGCACGTCGTCGTTTCGATGTTGGACGACTCGGGTAGTTCGTACAAACGCGTACTTACTGGTATATTTGGTTATCCGCCGTTTTTCTACGATTTGTCGACGAACTGAAATTCAGCGCGATTTTCACATTATCGTCCAACCTCGAATCGTAACGACGACCAGTGCGAAACGGAGTGGAGCGGAGCGATGCGACTCGCCTCGACGAACGGCGAGTACCGCGTATCGTTTGCCAAGAAATTTCACTCGACAAATTACATACTACGGCGAGCGACTTAATTGTTGGTCGATTGGTTGAAATGAAAAGAGGGCTCGCTCGAACGCGCGTGCGTTTACGTTTGCCGATCGTGCCATCCGATTTCGGTTTTAATTTTTGTCGCCCGATATTTCAGTTTACCGCGAGCACGAGTACGAGTAAAAAGAAACCGTTCAAGAAAGACAGAAAAATGCCGGGAAGAGGCAGAGGACTGGGCGTCGTGAGTGGCGTGTCCGTCGACGGCGGCGGCGTATCCGCCTCATCTTCCGGGTGAGTGATTTTCGTATAGGCCTACGTGGCGTAGTACCCGTCGTATATGTTAAGGCGAATGTGTCGCAGCCTGTCCATTGTCGTAGGTAGGTATGCCGGCGACTGAAAAAGTTGGCCGCCAGTTGCTCCGTGGTCGTTCTCGACACGGAGTCTGGAAACTACCGAATTCGGTATCTACGAACGAGCGATTGCGACGGCCCTCGATCGTCGCGCAAATAAATGTCGCGAGCCACGTACGGTATAATATACTCGTAGTCCGTAGTAATACCTACTCGTATTTTCTACATTCGTCGAGAAAATTTCAATTAACGTCGAAACGAACGTCGTCGTTATCTTTACTCGATATGGCGCGACGATAGACGAGATACTCGTAGGTACGTAGCTACCTCCGCCTACTACGAATGTCTTATCGATCGTCGCGATTTTACATTTTTTCTAACGTTTGCCCGACTAATCGGTTCGCCGGCGAAGAATACCTATTTCCTACTCGTAAATTTTCCGTTTCTCGTTTACGCGTGTTTTTTTGTTCCGTTTTAAAATTTTTGTACAAATTTATTCGATCGTACGTACCTCTACCTACTATACGACGTGTTTTTCTTCTTTTTTTTTTGACACGACCGTATTCCATTTTACTTACCGCCTTATAATTACAGCAACAGCAGTAGCAGCAGTAGCAGTAGCTGCGGTAACGGCAGTGCCAACACTATCGGTACCACCACTACCACCACCACCACCACCACCACCACCACCACCAACACCGCTATTACCACCGCCGCTTCCGCCGACATTATCGCCGTTACCAAATCCGAGTTATCGAACGGACGAGTCGCAAGTACTGACGCCAGCCAAGCGGATGACAGCGGTCGAGGAGGTGGCGATGACGATGGCGGTTGCAGCGTGGCTAACGACCAACGTTTTCAAGACGTAATTTTAAACGGTGGGTGTGTATGTAGCGGCGTGACCGAATGTCGAGTAGCATCGCGTACTTACGTAGGTATATCTGTTGCAGGCGACGCCGCCGATGTAGGTACCGACGGCGGCAGCGGCGACGCTAAAACGGTGAAAAGTATTCGCGATACGCCGCCGTCCACCAAATCCTCGGTGGAAGCTGTTTCCGAATAAGTGAGTGTTTTTGAAGTTGGACGCGTTTCCATCGTCGCGCGGCGCCGTCGTCTCGATCGTGTATTCGATCGATACGCTCGCGCCTGCGCCATCCCTTTTCCTCGGGATCCCTTACCGTATTTCTGCTGCGCTTTCCGCAAAAATGTCCACTTTTCCTCGATCCCGACTCCGCCATTCGCGATAGCGAGTGAAACGAATTTATCTACACCCGGTTTTCTCTACGGAATGCTCGAGCGCCATTTACGCTTAGTACCGTACTCCCGAGCTAACGATAATTTTACCGTATACGATCGCCTATTTACCGTCGTCTTGTCGGCGTTTTTCAGATTCCTGTTTCGCTAACCGGTTGTCGTTTATCGCGGCCATCGGTTTTACGATATCTCGTTCGATTTCAGTTCCGTCGTCGTATCATCGTGCTAACTGGTAGGTATGTCACTTCAACATCATCGCGGTCATCGGTCATCGATCAGCGCCAGCGCCAGCGCCAGCGCCATCGCCATCGCCATCATCGTCTTCGCGTCGACAGTATTATCGCTTAGTATTAAGAGTATTATACCTCCGATAGCGTACGAGTGTACGCGCGCGTGTTTACCTACTCTATATTAATATCGAGTTTACCGGAGCGCGCGAGCGCGTAAATCGAAATGTTGCTCGCGCGTCGTCGTCATCGTAGGTTGATTTGTTGGCGTGTTTTTTTTCCGTTTCGCAATCGACGGGAAATGGTCGTATTTTTTCAACCGACGAAGGCGCGTTGTTGGCATTCTCGAGTGTGGCACTAGCGGTGACGACGCCGCGCCTGTAATACCCGCGATTTCTATTCGTTCTTCTTAATTTTACAAATATACTATACGTAGATATAGCCTACCTAAACCTATATTTTTGATCGGACTCGTATATTTTAATATTATTTTCTTGTTTTTGTTATTGTTATCGTTGTCGTTGTCGTCGTCGTCGTTGTCATTTTTATCGTTTTCTAATAATTATCGCTAATTTTTATCGTCGAAGCTAGATATCTACCGTTTTACACGTACGGTACATACTTACGGAGAGAGTTTTCTTTTTTTCTTTTTTTATTATTTATTCTTTTTTTTCCACTTTTCCTTTTCTTCTTTTTACCGTTAGCGCTATTTATACGTACGCGCGTTATTATTAAAATTATCGTCGTTATTATCCGCTTACTTCGTATTATAATACCTATCATTTTTTAAGCGACGCGTTACTCGGACGGTTTATCAGTTTCGTAATTCTTTTTTCTTTTCTTTTCGTCCTTTATCGTGTTTTATGTTATACGTATTACCCGCGAGTATCATCCGGGTACTTACCTTTGTAAAAGTGATTAATTACGCGACGAACAAAGACGCGCGATGCGACTCCGGGTGCCTTGTCCGTTGATTTGTGCCGAGAAGAGAGAAACGAACGTCGTCTAACTAGCAAAATACCTACGAGTTTCATCTTCTGTGCCGAAGTCAGCTGAAGACTGATTTTTGTTGGTTGGTTGATTTGTTTGTTGTTTGTTCGCGCTTTCGTTCGTTCGTTCTTTCGTTCGTTCGTTCGCTCGTTTGTTTTCTTCTTTTCCAACTTCGACGTACGGGATATCGCCGCCGCGGTATGCTTCGTTCATTTTGTGATATTGCGGTTAATTTAAGTATATCGCTATTACGTTTAAAATGTAATAAGTTTTTTCCCCCCTTTTTTATATGTACCGGCGTTATGAAAATGTTGCGACATTTACATTGTAGCGAATTGTAAAAAAAAAAATTGCGTATAAGATTACGCTTGTAATAGATATTTTGTGAAATGAAACCGCGTACTTGTTTATTTATGTTCTCGAATACGACGTGGACGAGAAGTATCTCGGCGATTATTAATTCTAATTCATCCGGCGGTGGCGATAGCGTTGCCAAGTCGATAGCATCTTTCTCATCAAATTCTTCTCATTCGATATGCTTTTCTACGTACTCCGTCGATCGCGTATTCCAGTATTTAGATAGGATCGAGCCAATTTTCGAGCGTAAAGTTTAGATATTTAATCCGGGCACCGAATAATTCGAGTTTCAGTTTCGGAGGTTTTTGTTTCACTTTCCGCTCGTCAATTTCAGTTTTCAGTTTTTGGTTTTCAGTTTCACTTTCGCTTTTCAGTTTTCCATCTGCGATTTCCAATTTGATTTCATTTCGGAAACTTTACCGGTATGTTCGGTAGGAGATTCGTCGGAAATTTGACGAATTGCCCTCGACGATTCTTACGTAAACGGAGTTTGCGAATACTTTTTGACAAACCTATTTGTGTAACCGCGTAGTTGAACGAAACCGAGCTCAAGTTCCAGCGGTTACCCCGTAACAGAAACGCGTTTAAATTGTGAAAATGACAGAATTTTCTTTGCGAAGTGAAGCGGTAAAAAAAAATGAAATCTCAGGTCAGTTCTATCGCACAAAAGGCTAAATTACAAATACAGACGCGTATACATTACCACGTAGTATGTAACCGCAAATCAATCCGATGTTTAGTCCCGCTTCGTAAGTGGCGTAGGAGAAATTTTTTTTCATTCGTTAATTAATTTAATTAATTCATTTTTATTTTCATTTTTCAATTCACCCTTTCGGATACCTACTCGACACTGCACACTGATTCTCCATACCTACCAGCGATGGGGTCCCAGTTCCTGTTCCCGTTCCCCATACCCCAAATTTCCATTTCTTTTGGCGTACCCATTCCCCCCTTGGCAAGCCTGGAAATTCCCACTTTGTAAAAAAAAAAAAAAAATATCAGTACTTTTCATAATTTAGATGACAAATTAAAAATACATTTTCTCAGGTTCTACGGTACAGAAATGAATGGTGCTTAGCAGTAGTGATAGAGGATTGACCACAGAATCCGTATTCAGTTGGAATTATCGAAGGGACTCTCATTCCCAAAAAATTGCTGGGAATTCCCGATTGAAAAAAAAATTTCATTTTATTCATTTATTTTTTCGTCGTATTTATTCCTTTTTTTCATTCTATTTCATTTTCGCACTCGTTCATTTGTTTTTATTCATTCATTTTTTTTCATTCGTTATTATCATCATTATTTATTTTTTTTTTCATTTCATTATTGTTTTTTTACATATTTTTTTTTTGTTTTTCTTTGTTTTTTTCATTTTTTTTAATTTATTCAATTTTTATCGAAAAAACTACCGACGCAAAGTTTGAGCAAATTATCGTATTAAGTAACGAGACGAAAAACAAAAAACACATTGTAACCCAAACACACGAAAATATTTCATTACCAACTCCGGACGTTTTAACCTACCAAGAGGTCTTCATAAAAAACCCATTACATACGAAGGAGAGCTTTATACGGTTCGGAACCAGACACATCGGTTTTTTGTTTTGTTTTTTTTGTTTTTTTTTTTGTTTTTTTTTGTTTATTTTTTATTAATAGAATTCGGATCATTAAGTATATATAATATTTATTTTTTCATTTTTATCAATTATTTTTTCATCATTTTTTTTCATTTTATTTATTAATTCATTTCTTCATTTATTTATAATTTTTTTTTATTCGTCATTTATTTTTTTTTATTCATTTCCATTCATTATTATCAGTATTTTATTAATTCCATTTATTTATTTCATTTTATTGTAGATATTTCCTTTTATTCATTCTATGTTTTTTTTTTAATTTTTTTTGTTGTATTTATTTATTCATTTATTTATTTATTTTAAATTTTTCACTTTTTTTTTGTTTTATGTTGTTCTTTGTTTTTTTTCTTTATGATCATAGTCATCATCTTCTTTTCTATATTTTATTATTCAGTTTTATTTATTCATTTTTTTTCATTTTTTTTCTTCTCTTTTTTTGTTTTTCATTTCATTTTTTTAAAATTTTTTTTTCTATTTTTGTTTTGATTTTTTTTCATTAGTTTTTTTCAATTTTTCTTTCAATTTCAATTTTTTTATATTCATTTTTTTTCTATTTTTTTTATTCCAATTTTTTTTACATTTTATTCATTTATTAATTTTTTTTATCATATTTCATTTTCTTTTGTTCATTTCAATTTTTTAAAATTTTATTTTATATTTCTTTTTTTCATTTTTTTTAAATTTGTTAAATTTTTTTTTTTTAGTTTTCATTTTCTATTTATTCATTTATTTATTTATTCATTTATTTATTTTTCTTCTTTTTTTTATCTAATTTTTTTTCCATTCTATTTATTTATTTTTTTTCAATATTACTTTTTTTTTCATTATTATTATTATTTTTTTTTTTCATTTTTTTCTCATTTATTTATTTTTTTATTATTTTTTCAATTTTTATTTATTTATTTATTTTTTTTTTTTTATTTTTTTTATTCATTTTTTTTTTTCTAGTTTTTATTTTCCATTTATTTATTTATTTATTTATTCATTTTTTTTCTATTTTTTTTTTATTCTATTTTTTTTTTTTTTTCTATATGATTTCCATTTCACATTTTAGTTCTGAGTTTCGAGGAAAGTACAGGTGACATATGAGAGATCACATCTCATGAATAACCTAGGACCGTTTTGTACAAGGAAGGACCACTTATGTGAGAGGGACGAAGTACCACTTTGTACAAAGGACCAATTTCATGAGGGACCACTTTGTACAGTGAATCAGTGAATCAGTGTGAGGTTAGGTTAGGTTAGGTTAGGTTAGGTTAGGTTAGGTTAGGTTAGGTTAGGTTAGGTT
>FIZU01014521.1:0-13018 GCA_900064475.1 Pseudococcus longispinus | reverse complement strand
GGTCTAAAACAACGTGTAGATATTACACTTTGAAGTCTTAAAACTCAGATTTCAGAACGAAAGAAGATTCGAAAAAAGTTGAAAAAATTTCCAAAGATAACCCTTGGTATGGTCCATTATCCCTGCGAGTTTGAAAAAATACGGTTGGGAATTTCAGAATACAGAAATTTATAAGGGAAATCGGCATTTCGGGCGATATGAGGTGTTAGGGGTGAGATAGGGGGCCAAAATTTTTACCAGCTGGTTTTTAGACTACAAGGACCAACTTCCAATAAAAAGTTGGAAAATCCCAGTCAAGGGCCGATTCACCATTCTTACCCGGCTATGCTCTTTGAAGGAATTGATTGTAGGAAAATACTCGTACGTATTTTTAAAAACATTCTCATCTGTTGCGCGAAGAAAAGGAGGACAAATCAAGTCGACATTTAGGTACATTAATTGGCGTTGATTTTTATCACCTGGTTGGTTATCAGTTATCACTTGTGCGCCCATAAGTTGTATGTACAGCCTACAGCGAATGTTCCAATTAAATGTTCGGCGACTACGATGAAATTTCAAATGTGATAATGTTTATGGAAAGTTTAACGATAATATTTTCATTAGTGCTCATCTCGTGCTCATCGTCGGTATAATGTTCACGGTTTTCTTTGTTAATATGGGATTAATTATTGGAAAAACAACGGATTGGAAATGCTCGTTTTTATGGTTTTTAATTACGTTTAAACGCTTCGCAGAATGGTTTAATTCAGTTGCCAAGAGTGTACCAGCGATTATAACGAACAGTAATTTCGATGCAGTTTGATGTCAGTGTCAGTACTAACGGAGGAATATAAATTCGATTTGTTAGTATTTGGCATTTGTCTTTGTGGAATTATGTACGTACGATTGTTTCGGATCCGGAGTAACGTGAAAAATTACGCAACGAATTTCTGTTAGGTACGATGAAAATTGAAAGGAAAGCGAATTTATGGTTATTTTGATGTGTTACCAGTTGCCATGATTACCTATGGCCAATTAGTCAGCACGTTTATGAAATCGGTTGAAATAATTTCGATTATGATTCCCTGTCGTACGTGTAAAATCACATGTGTGAAATGAGGAAGTGGAGAATTTGAGTGGAAATTTTTCCCAAGGAGGAGGGGGGGGGTGCGCTGAAATTTTGTGTTCAGACTTTGAAACTGTTGATGAAAAATTCGTTACTTCTTTTGACTCGCCCTTTCTCAATTGAAAAAAATATTAAAATGGAAAATTTGAAAAGACGAATGTTCCTCGTCCAACTTTTGAAAAGAAATTGATCAATACTGGGACATCTATCTCTTCTATCATCTTGGTCACGATTTAATCGATTAAAATTATAATTGCGTGAGTTAATGGGTTATAAATGGACCAATGGTTCAAGTACCAGGGGTTTTGCCGGTTTACTATCGATGCCGTTATAATGGAATTCGTCAGTGTTGGTGATGCTGATGATTAAGGAAGACACGATAAGATGATTCATGCGAAACGCTCCATATGACCAGTTCGTGGCGATATTTTTTTATGCAAACTGCGCTTTGAAATTAAGCGGTATTTAAAATACGTTTTTTTTTACGCCGTCGAATTATAACCTACATCGTCTCGTAGGTAGTATTTTTGGTTGAAAAAAAATGGCGACAATTTCGCTCAGTAAGCTGATAACTTATACGTATAAAATTCAAGCAAAGTAGTAAATTTTCTTTTCGACGGATGTTGTATAATGTGTATACAATGCAGTTGCATGGAACAAGATGGAATATGAAATTACGTTCATTAAATTCAATGTCAAACTTATACTTATTTTGCAATATTTGCGATTTATCTAATTTGCGTGGCTGGGACATTATCGGTAGCATGGCGTTGTGTTCTGCTGATGTAGGAGAGTATAATTTTCAATGATTTCCAAAATGGTTACCGCAGTGTTTCGAAATCAGCTAAAGTCAAGTCGAGGTGATTTTTTTGTTTTCTATGCACCATGCATTGCACATGCTACTAAGAAAGAAAAAGGATATATGGTTTTAACGTTTGAAAAAACCATGTGGTCGAAATAAAAATGTTTCGAAATGAGCAGGTATAGAGGCATGGCTAAATTGAACATTTCCTTTTTCATTGTATCACGTTCATGTAGAACTTTTCACCTGCTGTGCGTAAAAAGATTTCTATTGTTTGATACGACGACTAAAAGGCCCAAAGTAACAGCTGGTGAAGTACCCGGTACCTATATACCATGTATAATTTTAAATCATTGTAAACTGTCAATCACCAGCTGATCACCACAACTCGAGAAAGAGTTGTTCAAGATATAAATTTTTGAAAATTTAAAATTGAGGAATAATCTGAAAATCGATTTTTAGCTTTTTGTATCCGTGTCTCGGCTGCTTCCTGTTTTTTTTCACAATATGTGCTGGCTGTATTTAATGCGGTAGAAATTGGTAATTAATAGAGCCCTGATTTTGTGGCACTAAAAACCTATGAATTCGGCATTTAAATAAGTATTTTCGGCATTACTCGGCAAAAATGAAATAAATGTGTTTTACCAAAACAGAAACCTGCATATTTTACAAAAACTACACATTGTGATGCACCACTAAGTGCTTTTCCACATTTTCCTGTTTGAAGGTCATTCTGCTGTCCGCTAAAAGCACCTTAAACTTGGAAAAGGAGCGTTCCATCTCCACCTAGGCGCTCAAAAAAAATGAACTCATGTTTAAAGGAAGGCAAATCATCAAAAAATGAATTGTTTTACGTGCATTTTCGGGTCAAAAGGTGTTCTTTACAGCAAAACGAGCGATTTTTACGTTTTTCGGTATTTTTCGGCATTTACCTCTAATTAATTAATAACGTTTAAGATGAATGTTTTCATGTGGACGACCTGAGCTTTTCTTGTTTTCCTATTTGCATTAGCATATTTCAACTGATAATAATTTTCAGTATAATTTTTTTAATATCCAAGGTGTCCAATGGGTCGAGGTGGTAGGAATTTCAGTTTTAGGGTAATTGTGGTATTAGAAAATTGTAATTTCCATTCAAGCATATTTGAAAAATACTGTTTTGGAAGAAAACCCCTAATTTATTCAGTTCTGTTTTCCTTGTGTAGGAATTTCATATATTATTTGAAAATTTCAGTGAAATGATTTTTTTGAAGAGGAGGGATGAAAAAGTTCTAACGAAATTTTTTTTGGGGGAGAGTAAAAGTATTTTGCTTGGGGGGGGGGCAGAAATTGTGTAGTGAATTTTGGTCTTCAAAATCTTTGAGTCATTCTTGCATGAATCTGACAAAAGAAATCCAAAAGAGCTGATAAATTTTCGTATTTTGACAAGGATACCTCATTGTAGGTATCCTTGAGTATGAGTGCAGCTGCAGTCACTAAAAAAAGGACTAAATTTGAGAGAGGAAAATGTGAAAAAAGTAAAAATTCGATGATAAAATTGAATTATCAGTTATTTCATTGAGGCAGACAGAGTATCTTTAGCAGTAGCGTAGCCAGACAATCATTCCAGTGCCGGGGGGGGGGGGGGGATAAAAAATGGTTTCATGTAAAATGTTATAAGATATTCATTATATTTTTGTCATTATAATCTTATTCAGCTCGAACGATGGAACGACAAAACTTTTTTTCAGGAAAAAACATTCAAAGCTGAACTTTTATAACTTTTCTCCACATTTCAGTCGTCATTTCGTCAAGGGGGTTTGAGGCCCCTGAATATTACCTTAAATGCTTTACTGAATCTTTAGGAAGGGAATGAAACATCTATACAGATTTGAGCGAAGAAAAATTGAATAAAAGTACTAATGGTTTTTGAAATATTTTTCAAAATACAGAATTATTCAATGAATGAATTTACACGGATTTTCTTTTGGTTCTTGAGGCGGGAGGGGGGCTACCAAAAAAATCAGCAGATACTGGTTATGAATTGAAAATTTTCAGCTTTCATTTTGAATCTGAAATTCCGATCAAAATGTAATTTTTCTCTTTCAAAAAAACATAAAATGTAGTTCTATAATCAGCCCTTTGCTTTGAAGGTATACAAAACAAATTTTTGTGACGGTAAAGTTCGAAGTTATTTATTTTTTTCCGAATTCCAAAATACAGGGCGGCCCAGGATAAAAGACACTGGTTTCGAAAATAAAAAAAAACACTTGGACTGCAAAAATTTCGAAAACCAAGCCATCTAGAAAAAAAACTAATAGCACGTAAGAGAAAGAGAATTTCAAGCTCTATAATTTTCATCACTCGCATTTTTTTCGCAAAACCCTTAGTTTGGCCAGAAAATCCATGTTAATGAGAAATTTACAAAGTCTGCGATTTTGAATATGTAGGGAAAACCTTTACGCTTTATAAATTTCTCATAAACATGAATTTTCTGACCAAAATAAGGGTGCTACGAAAAAAAAGCAAGGGATGGAAATTGCAGCACTTGAAATTTTCTTTCTCGTATGATCTAATCGTTTTTTTCCTAGGAGCCTACGTTTTCGAGATTTTTGCACTCAAAGTTGTTTCATTTTTCAAATTATCCACTCGTAAATTTTCTACAAACATGGATTTTCTGGCCAAACTAAGGGTGCTGCGAAAAAAATGCAAGGGGTGGAAATTGTAGAGCTTGAAATTCTCTTTCCTCAATGAGCTATTAGTTTTTTTCTAGAGTGCTTAGTTTTCGAGATTTTTGCAGTCAAACGTTTTTTTTTTTTCATTTTCAAAACTAGTATCTTTCGTCCAGGGCCACCCTGCATAGAGAAGCAGGGCAGAGTCAAATAAAGATTAAACGTGTAAATGAAGAAGGAACGTGTATTTTAATTTTTTCCATATCTTCTTCCCCTTTTTTCAGCAAAATTGAGAATGGCTATCTCGCGAGTTAGGAAATATATGCTTTAATATATTTTTTCCCAGTCTACTCGTTTCCTATATTAAGCATTTTCTAGAAATCTTTACGTTCTAAAGATTTTGAATCATATTTGTCAGAGAATATTTTAGCATATTTTTCCATAAAACCATATTTGAGCACTCTTTACTGTTTTTTGCGATTTTTTATAACATTTTTGGAAATTTTTGGCCGTTTTCTGGATTTTTCGTAAATTTTTATCATTTCAACTAGAATGAGCTAACTCAACCCTGGCTTTTCAACGAATTTGTTTTATAATTCATTTTTCTGGTCTCCCTGAAAAATGATACTCATTTTAAAATAATTATAAAGAATATTTTCGCATATTTTTGTATTTTTAATGCATTTTTACAAATATTTTCGGATTTTTACCCATTTTTTCAGAACATATTTTAACTATTTACAGCAATTTTTCTTAACCCTAGTGATCACTTTCTCCATTTCATCGTTTATGTGTGAATTAATTGAGAACTTCAAACCTTCAGGCAATTTATCGATGCATTTTACCTCTGGTTTCAACTCCCTTTCCCTCTCTTTCTTCTAAACAGACGAGCATCAGTTTTGTAAAAATTTTACGACTGGAATATAATTTTGTTAATGCTCGAAGAACGAGTTCCCTTCTCTCTGCTCCCACATTCAGCCCTACTCTAATGTATTAATTCCCGTTTGAGCTTCTGGTTGAATTTTTTATGAAATTTTTCTAATATTTTAGCATCGACATGTCGACAACTTCATTTGATTAGGTCATTGTTTACGATCGATAATCATAATACATTATTCATGTTGCTTCGGTAGCTTTTGCTTGAAAAACTTGAAAGTGACCTGGATGAGTCTAATGATAGGTGGTTATAAATACTCGTATTCTCGATATGCGGTAATTACTAGAAATATTGAAGTATGATATAAACTGGTGCATTTTTCATAACATGAAGTACCTACCCAGCTACCTACGTTTGAAATCGAATCGATTTCAATAGCCATAATAATGTAGGAGATGTCAAAATAAAGGGTAAACGAACTACTGCTTTTCATTTTTCATCCATTCGTCTTTTATTGAAATTATAAAGTCTCGTAATTTATCATATACATATTAGTTCTTATTTGTATTACAAAAACGAAAGACTTGTGTACAGTGTATCGATATACCTATACTCGTGCCAAAAAAATAAAAAACACGTTGCAAAATAAATCAAACTACCTTTATCGGCGACGATTGCCGAAGTTACCATAAGAGAATTGTATTTGGTTAATGAACTCGCGAAAGCGTAGGTCTGTGTGTGAATAAACGTCTTTGAATTTGATTTAAATTCGAACAGAAATAACTTTTATTTACTTCCTGTCGTATGTATGTAACTAAATCTGGTCTTTTAAAGGTAATTTGCATTAATTACACGAGGCTGTTACCATCGTTTGACTTGCTCGTATAATTATATCAGTGATACCAAAAATACAAGTGAGAATGTTTACCTTGCATCGTACGTATCATCTACTTACACATTTGTATAGGTATAATATACGAGCAGCGATGGTGATGCGGTATTAGCTACTAAACAAGAACAATAATACTAGTATCTTAGGAGTTTTGATATAATTTGCTCGGTATCCGGCGATGAAGTAAAACCAAAGTTGAAGGTTGATGATTTCCTTAGAATGGAAAAAATTACCTACCTGTCACGATTACGAAAGAATGTACATTCGAGTATTCGTATAGGTACATTTAAATGAACTTACTTATGGTAATATTACCTACGTGTAAGAATAAGGGTTTTTCTTTTTTAGTCCATCGGAAATCGATTTGTTGGTGGCCAAATAAGTGTTAGTTTACACGCATATGCTGAAAAAAATAATAAAATTAAATACTTAATAACGAAAGCGAAAATTATCGAGCTGTATTCTCATTCTAAATACAAAATTAACTCGGGTGAATCGCCTGTATTTTGCCATCGGCCATTTGAAATATCTACTCGGTTCCTGAATTTGAAATTTAACACAGATTTGGTTCAAAAAAACGAGCTCGATTCGCATTTGAAAGCAGACTTGCGGTATGTTTTCTAATTTAACAAAGATGATACGAATGAGGAAAAATTTTACTCGAAATTCTTTACATGTTTTCATGGATGTAGTTAGATCGAAGCTTTCATTAGACTGCTTATAGAGACGACATTGAAAATAACAACTCCTGTGTAGTGATTACTGATTGCTGATGTAAAACTGCTGTGGGCATTTAACGCGGCTGCTGCGCTTCTCTCATTCTCAGAGTATTTCGAACGTGTTACGCAATCGTCGTATTCTAGCTCGATGATGGGCAGGTGTAAAGATGGTTTCTTTTTCTATATGTATAATATATAGATATATCTAGGTATACGCTACAGCGTACAGCCGTTATACCTATATCTGGATCTCAATCACCCACATTCTATGTTTTGTTTTAGCAATAGGTAGATATGTTGGTCCAGCAGAATAGAACGTAATAATAAGTACAGCAGCTTGTTGTACTTAGTTGTTGTACAAATTAATCGTGTAACTGTTGAATCGCTAATAAATCTGTCGTAATCGTCGGCATGAAAGTGTAATTATTTTTACGTTCACGAAATTCGTAATCATTGTTGACCGTACCGAGTATTTTAATCTCTATTTACCGATCATTGTCGGGTGTATTTCAAATAACCCGTATATCTATACATTGTTCGTGATTATAATAAATTCGTCGTATTTCAACTGTCTTATGTATACATAGGTAGGTATTGAATTCGTGGTTGATTCATGAGATTTTTTCACTCGTAGATGGTTGTCTCGTAGGTTTGTCTAAGGTTACCTGCGCGTTTATTCTTTCAACGGTTTAACGCCAACGTGGTCGATAATTTTTTCGTCGTGTTTGTACTCGGGTTTTTATATTTTTAAAATATATTGTTTATTTTGGTTCGTGAAGTCGTGATCGAGTATTGAGATCTGTTCACGGGGAAGTGATGGATGTCTGCAGAGCACGAAAAATCACGAAATTACGAAAAAAACGTGAAATTTTGACAGAATTTTGTAGTAGTAAGCAATGAAAAACTGACTGAATTTGGAAGCTTTTGTTTTTCGATAATATTCATTCAATTTTTCGTCTATTTGAAGAGAAAAGAGAGTTGAAAAAAATGATGTAAAGAAAACGAAAAAATATGAATTTTAATTTTTTAAATCGGAAATCTCTCCCCCCTTCCCATAACATTTCAAAAATACATTTTTAGCAGCAAAAGTCAAGTTCGAATCGAAAATGTTGCAAAAAATATGACTTTTTATTCCCATTCTAAAGAATAAATACCTATTGTGTTTTTGGTTTAAAAAATCGGACTCGAAAATTTTCAATTTTTTCCATTTCTCCTCTATAATTAGAGTGTCTACTGGGCGCGAAAAGCGCGAAATAAACTGAGAAGTTCATTATCTCAGCTTCAAGAGGGTGATTGAAGATGAAAACAATTTTTCTTAAATTTTTGATACCATGATTATGATTTTAAATCGATTGCCGTTAAAAGTGGTAATCGAACTAATCAAATATATTTTCGATATTTTTCAATTTTTTTTCGAAATTTTACCAATTTTTACAGCGCTTGAATTGTTTTTATCAGTTTTTAAGAGGTTTCTATTGATTTTCACCACATTTTATTCATCTTCTGATTACAATTCAAATTCGATTATAGATTATAGTTTTTAAATGTAATCGATTGCATCTTTTAATGAATATGATTAATCAATTAAGACTTTTAATTAATTTCAATTCATCGGTTGTAATATGAATTGATTATAATTTTAATTAATTGATTAAATTTTTGTCTCTACTATTTGGAAAAAATAATCGATCAACTAATTAATCGATTATAATCAACAGCACTAATTTTGACGCTCATTCAGACCCCGTTTTACGATTTTTTTCTTGGGGTGTGATATAAGTTATTCATGATTACAAATTCGAAAGTTTTGACTTTGATGGCAGTTTTCGGTTTTTTGACTCGACAACCACATGCAATTTTTCACAATTTTTTCCTTTCAAAATCAGAGGTGCAAAACAATTTTCAAAAATCTTCAGAATCATTATTTAAATCATTGAGGTGAATGATTTCAATGTGATGATTCAATATCATTTTTATAGAAATGATTTTCAATTTTTGTAAAAAAAATCATAAAAATTTAATCACTTGAGAAATGATCGAATTAATGGTGATCTAAGATCATTAACATCAAGATCGCAGATGTACTAATAATAAGTCGTGGATATTAAGCATCCAAGAGATTTTGGATGTTCGTTGGACACTTCATAAATACAATTACTCAAAATAAGCCCTCAAACTATAAGAATGCAAAACATTCATAAGTTAGTTTACTTGTTTCATCAAAAAATGTTTTTTTTTTAAACAGAAAAATCGTTCATACTTCTGTTTGTCCACAAACAAGAAATAAGAATGATAAAGATAAGGAACAAGAATCAAATCAAAAAGTACAAGATGGTGATCCTTTTTTTTGGTGGAAGATTGCTGGAAAAATATAATTTTTTGATTCATTAAATCAAACTTTGCTGCAGAATAGCAATAGTATTTACAAAGTTGATTTTTAATTAATTAAAAAAATGATCTTTTTTCCACGATCTTTTACGTTAAAAAAAGATCACGATCTTAAATCATGATCTTAGATCTTTTTTGAGAAATGATCTTTACGATCTTTGATCATGCTCATCTCTGCATTAGAGTGGACCTTATTTTCAACTTTGGACTTTTTTTAATTCCACTCCTCAAAGTTGTTCCTTTTTGTGAGAAATAATAACCAATTTAGGCTTCACTTAGAATTCAGTTAGAGAAGAAATAAAAAATTGGGAATTTTCTCATAAAAGTAACAACTGGGGAAGGGGGGGGGAGAACAAATCAGAAAAAATTTCACCGAGTATAAATAAGGATCACCCATCCTGATTAAAAAGAGTTGAAATTTCAAGATTTTTTCGTAGTTTATAATTTTTATGAACCATGATTTTTCCTAGTGAGAAAAATCATGTTTTTAAATCATCTGAATATTCCGATTGGAGAGACTCATTTTCAATAAAAAATACAATAAAAAATATTTTCGAATCCTCGTTTTCTATCCAATTTGACAAACTAGAACACGGTTTTTGTCTCAGTTTGCTAAACGTAAAGAAAAAATAACGAACAGAAATGAAGTAGAACTGAAATAAACGGGTAAGGAAAGAGGTAATTATATAATTTGGCGAAGTTTCTTCCTCGCACCTTGACGATTTTGACATAGTGTTCTTTTATTCGTCGTTATTGGTATAACTATGCTATTGTTTTTAACCGGTTTTTTCGATAACGTTGACCTCGTTGAGTGATTTTTCATTGGTTAAAAAAACGTGCGTTATTTTCCGGCCGTTCGCATGTAACGTAGCCCAAGCCCAGCGCGAGAGATTAGAACAAATATTTTAATTCATTTCGATTGCGCAAAACTCGTCGAAAATATTTTCACGAATGAGGGAAGATGAGTAATGCGATGCGGCATCTGGCTGTGAGAATATCGCGAAATGTACGAATTTTGTAATTTTTTTTCATCCATTCGTATATGTAGACGCCCAACGACGTTGACGTTATAAAATGTGTGATGCGTATTAATTGAGGAAGTACGCTTGATATGCTTATAAACGGAATGAGACAAAACAAAATGATCATCGAGGCGACTGTCTTATGTTAAATACGAATGCACTTTTCTCGACTCGTAACGTTATACCAGTTCAAATGAGAGGATCATCGTGCGAATTCATTCATTAATATTGACTCCGAAGAATGCGGGTTTTCTTTTTAATGAAACGATGATTTATTTTTTTTTACTCGATGTCTTAAAATGAAATATTTCCTCGTTATCGATTGTTAATATAATGTGTGTATTTTATATTATATTTAATATGCGGATAATCGTCGAGTACAATCGAGTCATTTTATTCGATGAGTTTACAAAATACGTACCTAATACGCGTGTATTTTTTCTTTATTGTTTCAGATATGTCGTACATAACGGTGGCATTACTGTTGTTTTGCTTGATCAAATTATTAGATGGCATACCCCAGGCACAGTTTACCAAAGAACGGGAAGTGTTTTTTAATAGAACTTCCTATCTACGATTAAATCCTATAAATTCGATCAATAATCAAATCGGATTCAATTTTCGATCGTGTCATGGTGGTGTATTATTAGTTCAAAGTTCCTCATCGAAGAATAAGATCTCATTAGAAGTGACGCCTGAATCTCTACTGCTCTCTGTCCAATACTCAAGTAGACCTTACGAATCAAAAATTGTGGGAAAATTCTTAGATAATAAGTGGCATTCGATTAGTTTATCAGCGAAATCCAACGAAATACTTCTCTTAGCGGCGGATGAACAACAGGTTAGTGTATTAGAATAAAAATAGACATAATTACGAGTACGTATAATTAAATATGCATATCTATCCAATTATCATCGAGTGTATGAAAACATCATGTTGTTGTATTTGCTGGTGGTGAATTAAAACTGGAATTTTTTCAAGAATGGAAAAGTTGAATTCGAAGAGAACGGTTTTTGAATTTTTTACCCCTGAAAATTGTATTTTTTCAAATTTTGTACTCACTTTGTTCTGAAAGTTGAAAATTACAGAATGAAAAATGAAAGGAAGATTTTTGGCACTCTGGAATTTTTATTCGAACCTTTTTTTTCGTATCGTAATTTTTCCAGCACGTCAATTTTTTGGGACACCTGGGTGAAAAAATTAGCTAAATTCAGGATAAAGAAAAATATTTCCCAACGAAAGTTGTAGAACATTGAAATTTCATCAGTTTTTGTTTTAAAATTTTGTTTCTACCTTGCAATAGGAAGGCTTTATTCTTCCAAGAAGAGAAGATATTTATCTGAATTTTTTCAAGAAATAACCATTTGGGAATCCCCAAACCGATTTTTAAAAATATGTCTTATAATAACAGTCATTGGTTCTGTTTCTAGAGCTAGACCGAACTAAAATATCCTCCTTCAATATTAAGAGATGTTTTTGAAGTTTTGATTCCAGAAAATTGATTTTTTTTCAAATTTCATCCTCTCTTCGTCTTTGTTTAAAATAATTTGAAAATTATGGAAGGAAAAATATTATCGTGATAAGTAGTGAAAAAGTGGTAATTTTGAAAATGGGTAATAAAAATGTAAAAATGATGAAAAGTGTAGTGAATTTTGTCAAAATTTCAATAAAAGTAGTAAAAAAGTTGATGACCTGCCATAAGAAAACTACCCAACCCGTACAAAACAAAACTTTATGAGAGAGCCATGTGAACCTTTGGTGACCTGTCACAAGAAAAACAACCTAGTGTCCAAAAAATACGTACGGATATCAGTAACTCTTCGATTGCCAGTTTGTTTCCACTTAGTGAAAAAGTTCACGAACGATTCTAACCAACCAAAAATTGAGCTCAAAAATTTGAGGTGAACTGAATTTTTTGAGCCCTGCAATTTTTGAACTTTTCCTTGAAGGGCATTTCATGAAGGTCTTACATACAAATTTTCAGCTTGATCGATCTATAGTCATTTTTCGACAATTTGTTATGAGAAAACGATGGAAAATTCAACTCGTTTTTCCTTTTTTAACAAATAATTGACGAGATAATGGAGTAGTTACGATATCTGAGGGGCGTTTAGGGTAGCTAAGTCGTTGGGTGGTTTTCTTATGGCAGGTCACCAAATTGAATTTAACAGAAATGATGAAATTTCAGTTTTTGAATGTTTTTTTCTGAAAAACTGTTTGCCCTGGCTTCGCTCGGTTCAATAAATTCACTTCCATTGATCACTTGATTTTCGTTTTTTAAATGCCACCTACTTTTTGTTTTTTATTTTTATACTTCTAATGTAATGGTAAGTTTTTGACTGCAACGGGTTGTCTACCAGATCATGGAAGTCATGGAAAAGTCATGGATAAGTCATGGATTTTTGACTTTTTATTGGACAAAGTTCAAATTGGGTTATAATTAGAGCCCGGATTCCTCGGCATTTGCCGAATCATTTTGATTAGGGGCGAATGGCTGAAAATCAAATAGAAGTTCGTTTCATAGCTTAGGGAGCCTGGGAAACGATTTTTATTTTGCCGAA
>FIZU01014514.1:0-19587 GCA_900064475.1 Pseudococcus longispinus | reverse complement strand
TTTCATAATTTTTGAAAATTTCAAATTGATGTCACATTGATGTTTCGAGTAATATTTCTGTGACATTGTTAAATGTCACCGCAATGTCAAATTTAGTTATTGCTTTGATCATTTTGTCCGGTACATTTGATATCACCAGATCACCACAGCAATATCACGCTGTAATATTGCATATCAACATTGTGATATTTTCATGATATTGCTGTGACATTCCAATGCTTACCGGGAGGTATATATTTTTTTTCAATCATCAAAATTTATCAATTTTTATTAGATAGATCTCGAGATGGACACGATCAAAGATTTATATTGCTTTTATATACATACAGGGTGGCCCAAATGCAAAGTACCGTATTGTCGGACCAATATAACTTGACCGGTCCGCCTTGTACACAGAGTTGGCAAAAAGCATTACAATGTATATAGTACTTCTCAAAACGCATATTTCTTTATTTTTGAAATTATTTCTTGTTCAAAAATTGTTGGCTGTCAATTTCGCTGTAATTTTAAAAGCACATTGAAATTTTTTATGTTGATAACTTTGATAACTTTAAACGTAGGTAAGAAACCTATGCCTATTTTAACAATTTTGGGAACCTTGCACTGAATTGTGCATACTATTGTGTAATAGGCGGACCAGCCAAGTTATATTGGCCTGACAATATTTTGAAATCGAAAAAAAACAAGCTCACTTTGAGTATTGTGATCAGGTGTAAACTTTGTCGTGAACTTTGTCAGCTGCTACCAGCTGCTACTAAATTAAAATTTTGAGAAGGTTTTTTTTCGATTTCAAAATATGGTACTTCGCAAACTTGCAGCCGAATATTGTTACCTACGGCCCATTGTTTGGTTGCTTGGCATTTTCAAAACAATTAAATTTTCAAAACAGGCTCATTTTTATCACAAAATCGGATACATGCGTAGTAAAAGTATTTTATTGATATGTTATAGTGAAAATTTCGATCATAATATTTTGTATTATTGACAACATTCGAGCTTACCTATGTGAAATTTTTGTATACCTATTAAATTCATTTAAAACGAGTTGAAATTAACAATTTGAGTATTTTACACGACCTTTGGAAATTTGTTGGAAAATGGTTCGTTAATTAAAAATAGAAAGAGTTATATTCCGTTTTAATTCGAATTAATTCTGTTTACGAAATTAATACCGGACTTGATTCCCCTTGGCTGCTGTGAAATAGTATTCTCGAATGGTGCGTATTATGTACCGTACAAGTGAAGGTTATCACGACAATGGGCCGCAGCAGCTATAGGTATATTTTTTCCACCAAATGAATATTTCAACCGCAATAATGTGACCATTGACCATTAAAAATTAGACGAACTTTTCTCGTGGTCGCGATTACGTGATAACTTTCAAAATATTATCAAAACAACGCAACGATGAGTTTAGAGAAACATGCTAAACCTTAACGCCATATGACACCTACACGTCATTGGAACCTACGTTACAGGCGAAGCGTGCATAAGGCGATTTTCCCGACTTTAATTGATATATGTGCCTATTACCTAATAGCTAAAGAATCAACCATGTTTTATCGCACGCGGTCGTCATAATTTATAGGTATTTTTCACCAAAACAACGCGGTCGATAGATTACATCTGTCAATATCTTTTACATTCGAAGAAAGAAATGATTTTTTTTTTACAATTACAAAAATTATCCGACAGATATTCGAGTGTGTATGTACACTTAGGTATATATAGATAGTTAGATACGTCACCGGAAGAATCGAATTGCCCGTAAGGTACTCGACACAATGAGCCGGTGACTGTACAGCGGTTCCTATATTACCTATTGATAGTATCGTCGAAAATTTCTTTCCCACTCTTCATTTAATCATGAAAAGATAAAATGTTTCCGAAAGTGTTTAAGTACAATACACCTACTCACTTATTTCATCGAATGTATGTACTTTGCAGTCATACGCGCGACGATGTGACCATAGTGAACTTGTCTGATGTCGAAAAATTTCTGATTGCATACAAACTGACGATAGATAGATACATTGACGCTAAGTACATACCACATACTCGTATATTTGCGTCGTCGAGTGTAAATTTCGTGGATAATAGATAAAAAAAAATTGATTCGAGTTTTTCGCGCGATGATGGTGTTAATATGTAATTACGTGAAATCAATTATCGAGTCTTGACTAAAAATAAAATTTGCACTATTATTCGGGATTTACGCTCTAATTTTTTGCAGGAAATTATGGCCACGATTACAGGCTGGTTGAAATATCAGTGGGATTTAACTCTAAGGGATAACATATATGGTAAGTACAGTCTATATTTAATATCAATGTACATACTTTTTTTTGGTTGAATCTTTAGCAAAATTTTCACGAAAAAATGAAATATGAATGTTAATAGTTTGTCGTTTACAAAATTCAATTCTTCAAATTTCTTTCTATACAACTCGTAATATCACTCGATCACATTTCAGATGATGAAGTAGACTCTTGGTTTCTGATGGACAATTCGCTGCCCGTCATTGGTATTTTAGCCGTATATTTATTATTCGTATTGAAAATAGGCCCTCAAATGATGCAGACTAGGAAACAAGTTCCATTACAGGCTGTGCTACTGATTTATAATTTAGCTATTGCCATATTCAACGCTTACATGTTCGCCACGGTAACTTTAAAAATTTTAACCATTAAATTAGGTAGATTTGTATCAATTCGTTTACAACGTAGTGCCATGAACGGAACGTCGACGCGGTGAAATGAACTGGCGAGATTTAAGGAAATTGAAATTAAAAATAATTATGTTCGACGCGTGCACGAAATTGAAACCTGTTGGCTAGACCAAGAGTTCAACATTGTAACGATATTTTCCAAATAATATTTGAAAGCTGAAATTACCTATTTATGTAGGTAGTTTCAACGTGCGTAAAGTATGAAGTTGGTAGGGGAAGAGTAAACTGGCAGGGTAAGGGGAACGACTCGCGATCCCCAAACTGTTTTGAAAATCAAAATATCTACATGTACGTTGTGAAAATATCGTAAAAATAGAACGATGTGGAAATCGTTTGAATGATATAAAAGTTGACACAGAATGGTTGAAAATGAACGAAATTGTTTTGAAATTGAAGTACTTTCATGAAAACTATCGAAGTTCAAATGTGGTTAAAACGATTTTAAATACTTACGGTGTGTTTATTATTAGGCAAGTCCGAACCAGTGCTCGTCATTTTTTATTTGATGGAAATTGCGAATTGATTTCAAGCAGGCGCTTTTGATAATGATGCAAAAAATTTTGTTCACATCAACAGGGTGTCAAAAAAATCACGAATAGGGCAACCAAAAATAATTTTTCATATGTCAGTTTTGCCAGCTCGTTAGCTGAAAAGTTACAACATTTCTCCACGAATGACATCAACGTGATAAAAGTGGTGAATTTTGAAAACACATATTTCCACATATTTTAGGAAAAAAATGACAGGAAAGTTGGAAAAACGACGAAATTTAAGCTTTTAATTATTCTTTTCTGCAAAAATGCGCTCGATAGAATTTAAATATTTTGATAAAATAATGGATATTTTTTCAAATTTGACATAAAAATCGAATTTTTTCTTGGCAAGACCCCCCTTCCTTTGAATTTTCACCCTATTTTCCTCCAACTTTCAATTTTCAATTTTCTAAATTGGTTAAATGGTTTTCTACCAATTTCTAACCAAAAGCGGTCGGATACTGAAAATCAATCATTTCAATTTTTTTTTTCAATTTGCACCAAAAAAACTACAAATCTACGCATGAAGTTTGAACAAATTTTCCGAGTGAAAAAATCAGCAAAAATAACGATCTAAAAGAAAAAGTCACAATTATATTGATAGATTTATCTGCAAAAATGAAATCAGTTTCTTTTGGGAGGGAGGGGGCTGCAACCAAAAAGATAAAACGTAGAACTCTTCGAAAATTAAAATTACAAGGTGAGTGAAAGATAAAAAAAATATGGTGCTACTTGTTTCTAATTACGTACCTACATAGGTACTTGAGTACAATACGTGTATAAACAATTATTATTTATTACTAGAAAATAAAATATGCAATCTTGTGTACCTATGTTACAGTACTTAAGAGCGATGACATATCCTTGGAAATATCTTTGCGTACCTCATCCAGAAAGAAGCTCTCTTCCTTTAACCAGAGCAGTAAGAAAATTCATAACTTGTATTATGTACATATAGTAATTTACTCGAATTACTCGAATTATATTCGTTTTTCTAAAGTTAAATAAGTCAAGTTCAAAGTCATTACGACAATAATTACTCGCTTGTGCTTATCAGGAACTACTAATCAACTAAGGTACTTATAATTAAATATTATTTAGCCGAATATATACCTACCTAATACCTGGATTTCTTACAGCTTTACAAGACTTGCTGGTACTACTTCATTTCGAAAATCATTGAACTTTTAGACACTGTACGTTTTTCATTATTATTATCAAAATAAGTATACCTACTTACAGATACTATTTATTTATTAATAAGATAGGTACAACTAAATTAATATATAGGTAATTTCTGGTTAACTTCTAAACCAATACCAGAAAACGATTACTTACTAGGAAATCTGAAAAATGTATCTTCAATTTAGAACTAAACCACGTTTATTTTTGCAGGTATTTTTCGTATTAAGAAGGAAACAATCTCAAGTTACTGCTTTGCACGTTTATCATCATTCTAGTATGGTTCTGAATACATGGCTATATTTGAAATATTTGAAAAGTAAGCATATGTACTTACTAGATTTGATCATTGAAGTTGCAATAAGGCGACAAAATTTAGATTAAAATATATTGTAAGCCAAATTAGGTACCATTTTTTTTAAAAACAATAATAATCGAATCGAATATTTTTCTGTATTATTTATCGCAGCTGAACAGGGTATCGTTGTAGGAACGCTGAATACACTCGTTCACGTCATCATGTATATGTACTACTTCTTGGCAGCTTTGGGTCCGACGGTTCAAAAGTATCTTTGGTGGAAAAAATACATCACAGTTATTCAACTTGTAAGTTTGACCAATTTTTTCGAAATTTTATATTGAAAATTTTACTTACTTATACTTAACACGGGTATTACACCTTTGGCGACCTTGAGCTTCTCATAAGTCTAATCTACCAAAACCTAGTTTAATTTGTTGATTTGACGATTTAAAAAAATCTTCGTAGACACATAGTAGTCTTTTGGGAGGATGGGAGGGAGAGGGGGAGGTGCTAAAATAAAGTTATATCATTTCATGGGAAATTTCATGCGGAATATTTTTTATTCTATACTAATTTTACATACTCGTGAAAATTTTCGAGTTATTTATGAAAAACGACTTTTTCAAAACTTGTTTCATTTGCTACATCCCCTGGTGAAACATGTATTGGAAGGTGGGGGGCAATACATGGTATCATTTTATAGGAAATTTTATGTAGATTAATTTCTTATATCACTCATTTTACGTTACCTCTCAAAAGTCTCGCGTAATTTGCAAAAAACGAAATATGGGGAGACGTTCCACCCCCCGGGGAAGTTGCCAAGCCAGCTGGGGACCGAGGATTTTGTGTGGTGACTATTGGAACCTCATTCAATACTTTTTCGCAAAAAAAACTTGCTACCTTTTTCCCGTTTTTTTTTTCTAATTTTACTGGATTATATGTAGGTAAGGTATAGGTTATTTTTAAATTGAAAGGGCTACGATGCAAAAAACCGATTTTTTCGTCCTTTTTCCTCCTTAAATGGGCCATTTCTGCTCGAAATTGTTTTTTTTCTTGCAATGCATCATTAATAATACCTACCTAAATACATCATCATCCTGCATTCAGACTAAATTCGTTCATTCCCCCCTTTTTTCCCAATTTTCTTTTCAAATACCCGAATGATACTATTTTGGGAACTCACGACCTCTTCAAGATGACCTAAAGGCGTAAAAATCATGTCTGGACTTGTTTCAAGTTGAATTTTATCATCTATTGCAATCTCAGCAAAATTGAGGAACTTTGATTTTTTTCAACTTATTTCATGTAACATTTTCTAAGTCAAAAATATTCTACGAGTATTATTGAATGGGTCTGCTACCCCGTCTACGACCTGTTTGTAAACTTTTAAAAATATAGAAAACGGCTCTAGTATCGGATTGACAACTTGTAAAAAAAATCCTGGGAACGACTTGATAATATCAATTACCAAAAACTATTGAAGAAAATGAAGATGAAAATAATGCTGAAATTAGTGAAGTTTTAAAATTTACTGGAAAGAATGGCATCAATCCTCATAAAAATTTTTAGAATCCAACTTGAACTATGAAACTTTTAATAATTGGTCACTATTTTGGATGTTCTATCGAGTAAATTTCAACTTTTGAGTGCCTTTTTTTACTAAAATTAATTTATTTTGATGCAATTATGGATATTTAAAAAAAATTTACATTAAATCACGTTTTTTCTCTCCACGTCCCCTCCCGAATGACTGGTTTCATTTTCCATTCGAATTACACTTTCTGAATGTACATATTATATTAGGTATCCTATTCTGAAAGTTATTGACCTCTCGATAAAAGTTGAGGAAAATGCGAAAAAAGGCGACAAAAGTGCACCAATAAGTTGGAAAATTTAACGTCTTATCCACCTCCCTCTCCAACATAGAGCCCGTTAATCCATCACCGAATGAATATTTATCATTAATACGTTTACGTTGTACTTTTGCAGGCACAATTCACTATAATATTAACCTACCTGATGACATTGCTGTTGATCGATTGCAAAGTACATCGAGCGATGTCGATTTACATGTTCTTTCATACGACAATATTTTTACTGATGTTTTTAAATTTCTATAGAAAAGAGTATTTTAAAGAAAAATCAAAATGTATCCGAGATTCTACGCAAAGGCTTAAACAGTCGTAATTTTAATTTGACAAATTTTTCAGTGTGGAGAAAAAATTACCTACCTTTACTGTATTTCTCCGTGTTTTTTTAATTTCAGACAATCCATCGCGTCTACATATTCATATTTTTCATTTCTAAATCAATCGTGTTTTGTATTTTTTAACATTTATTGTGATATTATTTTAACGATTTCTGATTTGTTTTCCGATCATTTTATTTGTATTTTAATATCGTCGTACCTGTAATTTCAATCATCAAATCAAGTAATAAAATTTTTCATGAGTTTTATTCACGATGTTACATCATTTGGTATGTGCAAATCGAGTCGATTAAATAGTCGCAGCGATATTTCGGTATAAAATTTATTCCTAATTTAACAGTATTATTAAAACAATAATACCTATCGAGTTAAATACCTACACACACAAAGAAAAAAATAGATAACCCTCAAAATCATAACATGTAGGAAAATAAATAAAAATAAATAAGTATTACGATAAATACGTACAATATGCAAACAAATCATTGTATACACAGAATGCATTCGATCATTATAAATAGTAGGTATAGGTATATAGGTACACATGTAGATAACCTTGGTCAAGTTTTTAATAATTCACGATAACTAACCCCTTCGATACCATACAAAGCAGAACATTCAACACATATGCGGTATTTTCTGCGTCATTTGCAACAAGGCGAAATACAAATAAATAGGTAGGTAATCATCGGTAGGAAAAATTAATCATTACAACGAGTGCAATTTGATACAACGACGCGCCAACGTGCTTACTAATTAATAGCGAATTCGTCACGAATTCTTTGTCGTACAACATAAAAAGGCAGGTAATCCGATTGTTGATTATTCACGTTCATTAGTAATTATGCCTGAATTATACAACAGTCTCTCACATATCATCACAAAGTATTCTTACTCACTGTGAAATACCTTACAAGATTGGTGGAATTTTTAAAGACTAATTAGCTCCTAAGTAAAATAAACATTACCTATTTACTGAGCCAAGGAATCTAGTCACGTGTAAAAACGTCGCAATTGTCTCGTATTTATATTAAATACCCACACTTACGTTTATAATTAGATTTAGAGTACCTAAGTAAGTACAACAAGTGAATTTGTGAAAAGAAAAATTTGGTAACTTATTCGCATCATACTGAGACTCAATTTTACTAACCAACTACAACACGAACACACGACACAATCCTACAATGGGTAGCTTATAAATATACTAAATTGAACAAAAAAAATATTGAGTATCTGTAGAAAGGTTAACATAACATGCACAGTCCGTAACAAAATTTTACTCATTTCTATACCCACGTAGAAATAAATTTTTTTATGGCAGCGTATTGTCGAGTTCTCGCTTTAATTTGAACCGCAATACTTACGAACGTATGAAACCCGGCGTACCTACTTCTTAGAATAAAAATATTTTCCAAAATTATTTGACTTTATCAACCGCAGAGACGTGTAGATTTCCATTTGCGATCGTTTTTTTACTTTTGGCTTTGACGACGTAAGTTTTTACGTAGAAATTGGCGAATAAAACGAAAAATATGACTCCTTGCACGATTATATAAAAGGATAGGGCTTTTGGTACTTGGCATCTGGCAATGAGTAAAGTAGCCATGTACACGATGATGATTATAAATTGTATCTGAAAATAAAAAAATGAAAAAATGATTTAATTTCGTTCGAAATTAAGGTACAGAATATGAGGTACTAGTATGTATAGGCATTCGGATGGCTGAATTACAGGGGGGAGGGGCTCAAACGCAGCAAATACATTAAAAAATCCTATTTTCTCATTCTCAATTTCATGAAGATTCTTCAACAGTCATAAAAATTTCACTTCAGATAAGTATCTAAAGCAAAATCCAAGCTTTTGAAAGAAGCAAAATATATCACTACGAATACCTCAAGAACCGGTTCAATAAAAATGATATTAATACATAACATTTTTTGCAAGCTTTTTAAAGCTCTATTGAAAAGGTTATATACATTTTTCACGTATCTGCTTTATTCAAGGCACTAGAGAGTATTGCAATTTTCCATCGCAAATATCTCAAGAACCGGTTCATAAAAACGAAATTTCCATATCACGTTATTTTCAACTTTTTAAATACTATCAAAACGGTTATGTACAATTTTCACCTAACTGTATTATTCAAGGCGCTAGAGATATTTGAACATTATAATCGCAGGTATCTCGAGAACTAGTTCGTCAATTTTTCTCGAATTCCAGAGGCTTCTATTTCTTGCAGCAATTAACATTTCATAAAAATTTCAGCTTATTCAGTTAATTATTATGGAATTTATTAACTGGTCAAAAATTTAGCTACACTTTTTGGTGAATTTTAATGGATGGTTTTTCATTTTTCAAAAATCAGCCAAAGTGCCATCGTAACTCATGACGATATTTTTGCATATCAACGCCTAGGTACATGCTAAATAAAAATATATTTCCCGGGTGTACTTTTCAAATTAAAACTTAAATTCAACCTGTCGCAAAGTGCACCTACGATGTACAGCACGCGTGAAATATTAAGACATTGAAGTATTTTTTTCAAAGCGGAAGATCGAATTTCGTGAGTAATTACGATCATATTAAATATTAACACCTTGTCGAATTTACGTATAAAATTTTCCATTCTTGAAACGTGCTCGTCTTCGAGGTCTTTTTGCTTTTGCTTATCACCCTCCGGTAAAACATACTGAAATTTTCTCCTATACGACAAAAATTTTTTACAAAAGAAAAGAAAAAGAAAAGCTATCTCGTTTTTAGAAATGAAAACAATCGAATACGTTGGTATGTTTATTTTACTGTTTCTCGTTTCAGTTTTCAAAATGTAATTTCGCCGAGATGTTTTTTATTTAACGAAAACAACATTCGCAAAAAGTATCGCAGCAACTTTGAAGTTTTATTTTGACAATAATCAAGTAGGTAATTCACGCCAATTTAGTTGCTATGTCGTATCGAATTCATATTCAATTAATACTTATAGGTGGAGGTACCACCTTGATAAAAACACGTGTACCTATAACGAACAACTCGCATCGGTCGTTTCGTGAAATTATTAGGAACAAGTCGTAACGTATGAAATTCTTCCACAATCGGAAGTGTTTTGGTATTTTGGTTCCGTTGAAAAGGTAGGTAGTCCTAGCTAATTATCGCTGATAATTATGCACGTACAATTTTAAGAAATATTTTCATCGGACACGCACCACCGAATAAATATCGTAATAGGAATAGCATATACCTGGTGGGTATTTGGTTAAAATTTTCTGATGAAACGGGACTTTGATATTTTAAAAACGATATTTGTGCAGATAGGTATTCCGGAAATGGATACGTTCCTCTAATAATACCTTCCATCATATTTCTTATCCGGTTGCTATTCTCTCCTTGGCAAATTATTTGGCCAATCGTAGGCTTTGGTAAGTTTATCATTTCAGGTAAAATGAAGTATCAATTTCGAACTAAAAAACTTCGCTTCTTCCCAACCAATTGGTCCCGCTAAACGACGTTTACCTTGCGATTGTAGACTAATCAGTTGAATGACATTCTCACATTACCTTACTTATTATTTACTTACCGAAGAACTTTTTTGATAAAATTCATAATGAATATACCTCCGGCTACAACTTGACTAATCACTGTAATTATCGTCCATTGGGACGCGAATTAATTGCCACCCGAGAAAATAATTTATTGTTCATGTAGGTAAGTGCACAGACCGTTGTTACCTCGTCTAAAATACGCGGCAATATCTACTAAATAATTTTCTCACGTATTCGCCAATTTTGGGACACCTTTTTCAATATTCGAGCTCTCGTACGAGATTAAAATAGGTCAGAGGACCACGTACCTAGTTATAGCTACCTACTTAATCGATACCTCACTTGGCAGGTAAATTCGGTACAAGTACAAGTTGAAATGTGATACAGTGGGGATGAGATTCTTACGTATTTACGTACTTTTTCAGTTGATTCTTGGTGGGAATATCAACAATTTTTGGTCCATTTTCCGACAGAATTGAGCATGTTTGCACTTTTAATCATTTTTTACGATAAATTTCACAAATTACTGAAAAATGTCAAGGTTTTCACTTCACAAAATGATGGTTTATTGTGTGAAATACCTAAATTAATTGGTTTTTTTTCATCAAATAATTTTTTTTCTTGATTTCATCGTATTATTGTGCTCGATGAAAACCTCTGAATTTTGAGAACTAAATGTCTACCTTTTTAAAGAACCTTTTTTTTTTGCACATTTTCAAATACTTATTGGGAATATTTTTGACATATTTTAGACTTCAAAAAATATAAATCATGCTCATAAAACACGTTTTTTATGGCATAAAAATGTCATCTCTAATGATAAAGGGGAGAATACATAGGTAGCTACCAAAGATACTAACCATTTGCATTCTGGTGATGTACTTCTTCCACCATAAGTATTTTTGCATTTCTGGTCCTAATGCTGACAAAAAGTAGTATCCATACATGGCCACGTGAACCGATGAATTCAGCACACCGACTATGACGCCTTGTTCACCTGTAAATTATTAAAAGTGTATGGAAGTTGGATGAATACTATAACTCCAAGTCATCAAGTATTTCTACCAGAAAGGTACAATATGGTACGTACCTTTGATGTATTTTAAATATGCCCATGTGCTTATGACCATGTTAGCATGATGATAGACATGCAGGAATGTCACGTGCGATTGCTTTTTTCTTAAAATAAAAAATACCTGCGAAAAAAACGATGATTTTAAAATGACGAGTCATAGAAAAGTCAAAATTTGCATTATTGGAGGAGGGGTGAGGAGGGGATAAACTTTAAAAAATTTCAACTCAAGTGCAATTTTCCTCAATTTTTCGACTCAGAATGAAAAATTATACGAAGAGAGGAGAGGCTGTTTATAAGGCCAATTTCACGTCCACATTGAATTTTGAATTCATTAACTTGAAAGAGTACACAAATCGGAGGTTTCATCAAAAAGTTATTGGACAAGTTGGTGTTAGGTCATCAAAGATGAAAACTTCAAAGATATTAGGAACCACGGCAAAAAGTTGGAAAAAATTCTTACGGTGGGTTATTCAAGTCAAAATCCACTATGACCATAAAAATACCTCTTTCACGCAAAAAGATGATCTCGTTTGCAAATTTGTAATTTTTTCAACAAAAAATTCAATTTTACTCTATTATTTCTTCAGCCTTGGCCAAACTCCTTATACTAAGCAAAAAATGATTGCGAAAAATTAGGCCAAAAAGAAGAATTTCAGATAAAAATGTGAGATCAACTGAAAGAACATGGCAACATCGGAATTCAAAAATGAACTAGCGGATAACCGGTTCGAAATTGACGTCATGCTAATCCGCTATGTTAACGCATAAAAATAATTTTAAAATAAATAGATAACATTCTCAGACGTATCTATGCACATTGCACACTTGATACAAAAACGTTTTCTAAGTACAAACAAACTCAACCTCGTGAATCTGTTTTCAAAAATAAGGAAGTAATTAAAGAAAATGGATACTTTCTGGCTTAACTTATCGCCTTATAGCGGTATAGTATTTAATAACAGATACGGCAAATTTGCATTTGAAGTATTTTCATTTTATCCTTATCAAAGCCAACAGTGCGATTACCAACTTATGTAACAAAAATTTATGGATTTTTCGCATTTAAAAATTTTTATAGATGTGTAAGTAAGTAAATCGAAACGAAATCCTTGGGATTGATTTGTGGTGAAAGAGATGATATAATATCTGCAGATTGAATGAGAATTAGGCCTGCACCGTTGCAGGTGGAATAAGTATCTAGTCTACCTACCTACTATACGTATGTACATAGGTATCTACGTAAAGGTACGGAGATATCTTTTAAGAAATTAAATTAAAAATAGATATGTACTTATACCAACCGTATCTAATAAATCCATAACTTTGGAAAAAAAATAAAGCCACGCGGCATAATTGAGCTGAAAACAAAATACAAGCCCAACGTAAGGTATAGATCATTAGTTTATAGGCACCACTCAAAAACTTAATTTGTCACTTAATGTTTATACTCTTACCGCTGGCCAGTACGGGTTGATGGCTGGATCCATAGGATGACATCCGTGCTTCCATACATAATTTAAACCGCCTTTAGTTATAAATAGCTGTAAAGTTGGAACGATTTCATAATTAATATTTTAACACAGAAGTAAACTTAAGCCGGAATTAATTTCCAAGGCGAAGCAGAGAGCGAGGTAGGTATTGCTTTTTGTTTCATTATTACGATGCCGGACAGAAATTTATTAAATCGAGCTCCAGCATTGCTGATGGTTAAGTAAGTATTTAATTTCACTTCCGACACGTAATGCGTTCCTCAATCTGGCCGAGTCATTTTCATTACTCAGTAATCGTTTTTAAGTAAGAACCTTTTTTCTTTTTTCATAGGTATACGAAATCTAATTAATTGAAATCAGGCCATAACTGTTGAATTTACTTATTGTTGATGCGAATTCATGACGATTTATATTTACAATCAATGTAGATACTTGGTAGGTAACATTGTTTAAAGATTTTTTCACTTCATCATCGCGAAGGTGTAATTTTTTTACAACTTTTACTAGTTTAATCATTTTTCATTTCATTTCTTTGACTTTCCATAAGCTATTTATATTGTTTGCAAAATCATCGTCATTATATTGTGCCCAAGAAAAACTCGAGTATGAAATAGTCATTATGTTCTTATTCCTAGATTATTTCAAATAATCACCTTTTCCCCCTTTCAAATTCAATGAAAGTATTGCAAAGTCGTTCTGTACTACCTAAAAAGCAAGGGCATACCAAAGTAGGAATATTGAAGGGGCAAAATTTCAAAATTTTCGACTCATTCTTGAAAAATCATCCGATCCAATGACTCAAAAAAATTGTTGATCGAATAATAAGCCCATTTATCAGTTTCCTACTGGGTATAATTTTATTGAAACATTCGCAGTTTTGTATTTATATCAGTAGCGCAGCCAGACACTCATTCAGTGGGGGTGAGGGAGGGGAGTTTAACGAGGAAAAGCAAATTCGTGTGAAATTGAAAAAAATATCCATCAATTCTATTTTATTGAATTAAGGAAATGCATTGAGCTCGAGTAAAGCTTGTGCTGTTTTTTTTTCGTGAAAAACCATGGATATAGATCAAAATAGGTACCCATCTACTTTTCAGTTTTTCAAACCACCTGTCGTTATCTTTTTTGTTCTCGAAAAAAAATTCCAAACATGATCGAGTAAACTTTTGTACAGCTGTACTGCAATAATGCAAGTTCGAAAAGCCAAACTTTCGCAGAAATTCGATTGCTCGAACGTTTTTGCAAATATTTGCAAATGTTTGATTTTTTGAACATTTGGTACACTAAAACATGCTTCATGTACTCGTAGCAATTTTTTGAAAAAAGAAATCGGTTTCGGTTGGGGTGTAAGGGCAAATTGAATATAAAATCGATGTTTCTCGACTCCTAAAACCCGAATTTTCGAAAGGCTCGATAAATGCAAAAGTTGAATTTTTCGACACCTATACTAACCCAGATGTTTCTTTTTTCACAAAATTAGTTCTTGAATTTGTAAATACCTAGACCTACCTACTCGTAAATTACCTACATTAAAAACAAACGGTGAAAATAATGAATACTTTTAAAAAAATTTCTCACCAACCCACTTTCTCCTTGAATAACAATGGATACTTTCCAAATTTTTTCTCACCAGCCCCCCTCCCCCCTTATGATACCATACAATTTTATTGGACCATTGAAACAAATTCCATGTTTCCCAATAGGTTACATTTTCCACTGTCGCTAAACAACGCCATAAAAAAGCTCAATTTTTGGAGCGGACTTTGTACTCATATGTGCTGTCTTATAGGTAGGTAGTTAAACTAAATAAAATATGTACAATTGTACAGACATATAGACAAAGCTGAAGCACTTACCAATGACACAATATAAGCGTTTGAAATAGTTTGGTATAAGTTATAAATCAACATGAGAGTTTTAATGTTAAATGGTTTGCGATTTTTCATCACTTCCGGACCAACTTTTATCACACATAATAGATACAATAACACTATCGATAACACCGGCCATGGACTTCCCATTAAAAACCATTTGTCGACTTCTTTACCTGGCGAAAAAAAATCTCAATTAACTACGTTTCAAATGAAATTTCTTTTTGTTCATCTGCTACGTGTAACGTGTATGTCTAAATAATTAAATTAATGAAAATTTTCAAACAAAAATTACTGATATTTGTTTTTCTGTTTTAATTGTACTACTTCGGAACGCTCTGAAGCGTAAATATGAAAATTACCTCATAAAATTAGTACAACAGCTGGATAAAGAAGAAACATGAAAATTCTGCGATACCTATCTAACTTATAATAAAAAATTTTTCCTGAATTTAATTTGAGAATATGTAAACAAGAACGAATGAATAGTGTTGTCTGGAAAGTTGTTATGGATTTTTATAACGAGACCGAAAGTAAAATTATAATTTTTTTTCAAGTAAGTAGGTATGTACGAGTATATCTATGTATAATTAACTGTACAAAAGCGTATCTAGCAATAATGCACTTAAGATTGCGTTCAGTATACGTAAAACCAACTTACTAGCTAAATAAAATAAATTTTCTTCTTCAGGGACAGCACCTGTGAACAAAAATACATTTCTCTGTGATGAACATCGATGCAATGCCTACTTACGAGTATTTCATTAACAATCTTCGAAATGTTAACCTTCGCATATACTGGCTAATTTTTTAAATGAATGAAAAATATCGCACGCAGTAGGTAAGCACATTTTAATATCCGCGTAATTTTCTTTTTCTCTTCGTCTTATGGTCAATGCCGCTAAAAAATTTCTAACATTTTTTCGAGACCAGAATAGTAACGGATTAAAATAATAATGTCTAAATTCGTTCATTTTCTTGGAAATTCCCTAACTTGATTATCTGCCCGTTTAATGGATGCGATAAAAGAATTTTTCAAATGACGAAATTTTTTTCTCAATTCGAGCGTAACACTTAATGAACGATTAAAAATTAACAACTGGTTTTACTAAGCGACAAAAAATTAACAGCTAACTAAGTAATTTCAAAGAAGGTATGTAGGTATTCATTTACATAAGCAACAATTTTAATGAATTAAATCATCGTCGAGTTTTTTCAAAATGTGCAAAATAGAATTATAATTGAACAATGCAAATTCAAGGTCATTTCGAGCTTTTTTTCTGTATCTACCCTTTTATTGGCGGCGTATTTTTTGAAATGACGAACGTTAAGTACCTAATATGCATTACCATACTTTTGCTTACATAGGCACCTAATTGGGAAAATGTCTAACAAAAAAAACCACAAAAAAGTAGTCTATTGCGAAAAACAAATTTCTTATTTTTTTCTCTCCAAGGTCATGAAGAGACTATAGACGGTATACTATAGACACGTACCCAGTTGATAAGTTATCAAGTACCTATTGTACCTGTTGATTTATTAATTTTACTGAACTTTTAACAACAAATCAAACAAATGAAAAAATCGTATCATAAAATTACTAATGTAAGCCATAGGTAATTTCCATGCTTTTGTTTGATTTTCCCCACTTATTGAACATTTTTTGTATCCGAAGCATGATTGATTGATTAACCCCTTTGTGCCCAGGAGAGATCTGATGGATGAAGTTTTGAAAATTTTCATTGCATCATGTAAACTGAAGTCAAGTTAGTGCACGAGTTCATTTTCACGATCGAATCAAATTTCTGTGCGAAATTTCAGTTTTCACTGGTGAAAGTGTATCTACTAACTGGACTTTGGTCTGTTTAATGCAGTAAAAATTTTCAAATTGCATCTATTAAATTTCTCCTGACTGCGAAAAGGCCAACTGCCCATATAAAAATTGAAATTAAAAACTACCTACATTTAGAAATCATGGAATAAAGGAATCCTTTTTTTTCTAAAAAATTCTAAATACCTACAAGCCTCATCATTCCTAAGTCTTTTTCTTCCTTTCATTCGTTTTTGACAAAAAAAAAGGAAATAATTTCTTTAAAAAAACACTATAATCAGATGACAGATATTTTAGCCACATATATCTGAAAAATAATTATCTACACCAGGTACCTACATTACATAAAAAGCAAATCAGTAATTTTTACCTCTGTTCCCAAATTCTAATTTACTGGTCATCTTTGTCAAATTGGAAATCTGAAACAAGCAACGAAGAAATTTTAAATAACGACGTCGTATAACGTGCATAGGTAGGTAGGTAGGTACTACTACTAGGTATCAATAAATCACAAATTGCATAATATGATATTTGATTAAAATGATAGGTCGAACACAAAGCCCTAGTGGCATAGGTACGCAGAATTTAAGCGAAGAATATTCATGAGTTGAAGCAGCCTTAGAACTCTGTTCCAGCAAAGACAAAAATTTGAAATTTCAATTTAGACAAGAAGCAATCGGTGCAGTAGCCAAGGTGGAAAAATGGAGGAATCACCTCTCTTACCATGACGATGAAATTTTCTAATTTTGAGTGAATGTTGATTATGTTGAAATTCATGGGGATTTGAAAGTCTGAAGAAATGAACCCATCTCTGAACAAATCTGCATTTTAAATTGTTTTCAATTTTCAGAGTAAAATAATTTTGAAAAATTACGACTTTATGAAAATTGTCGCGAGTACTTTCAATTTTTGTGACAATTTAGAACACGATATACCTGATTAAATTTAATATTTAATAAATAAATAAGTGCATATAGCGGTTATCTCCACCTTTACCTCTATACTACCTGTGTAGGTACTTAATATCATGTTTACAAGAAAAATTTTATCTGCTTCGTGGGACCAAGAAGGTAAAATCGCGGCTTTTCATTGCCTGTATCTTTCATGCAGTATGCCTACCTGAATAATTAAGAAAGGTGTTCATGACCTTCTTGATCCCACGCGTGTTGTTATATTATGTAAGCGTGTAGGTATAATGCAGTGCAAGGTTCTCGATGCGTCTATTTTTATAATTTTCCACGTGTCGAAAGAGTACCCCTCAACTTATTCCCATGTTTCAAAAAAAAATTTCCAACAGCTGATTTTTAAGGGAGTTGTTTCCTCCAAATTACTCGAATATTTGAATCAAAGTCGTCTGCATTTTTCGAAGCAAAACGACTTTATACAATTAAAAAATTTAGAGGCACTTCGGGCACATAAAATTTTGAATTTATTTTGTAGGCTCGGACAGAAACAAAACGAAACCTGTCTGGCAACATTGATTTAACAATTGCCAGGCGGAAGAGTGTTTAATGAAGGATGCTGGATAGACGAGTTTCTACGTAATTATGATCATCAACCTCTAACAACTGGTATTACGACCGATGAAAAATATACAACTATGTATGTCGCGTTCCAAATTGGATTTTTTATTTCTTTCTATAGGCTGACTCAAATTTGAAAATTGATCGATGTCGAACTGGGACGGTGGCCAAGGTAGGTAACGTCAACAACATATAATCGGTCATTTGGTATTCACTCCATGATGACCTCAACGTCATCAAATTTATAACGTATTAAGTTAGTATCTATCGATTTCCTTAATTTTGATTTTATTACTCGTACTAATTTAAGGTCATTAGGGGTAATTGTGAACAAATGCAGTTTTGAATTGATTGTTAACTTACTTAAATGAATATAAAATCCGAACCAAGATACTCGTAGTTATTTAATTATTTTTATTTTCATTGAAAAGAGCATTGTTTAAGCTTTCAAATGAGAGTTTAACTTTTTATCTTAATTACTTACTCATCGAGTAATTAACGTGTTCACAATTAAATGGAAATTTGGGGGAAAGTGAACACACTTGAAATGTTTCAGATACTCAATACTCGTTGAACATTTCAAACATACCGTTTAAATTCTTTTTAACAAATTCTGCTTAAAAATAAGCGTTTTTTTGTATAAAAAATTACGAAAATCATTGGAGGTAACATTACATTATAAGTAAGTAGGTACCTACATCAAATTTTTTCATAAATTATCCACTGCTTGATACAACTTGATCGAATTTGATCACATTTTCGATAAAATTTGATCAAACATTTTTTCCCAAAGACTTACACACCATTCATTCAAACTTTTCTGTGTCCAGGGTGAGATTTTGCGCACATGTAATGCAAAAATTTTAATTTTCTTCCCTTTCAATTTTTTAGAATTATTGTAATTTAAATAAAAAACTAATTTTGAGTTTGCAATTCAGATATTTTACGGCTCCCAAATGACCTTAATCTAAAAATTGTCATAAGCTGTTTTAAAATAAAAATAATAAAAGAGACTGTAAAATCAGCTTTCAAAGTTTTCCAAACGTTCATCAACAATTTTTGGGAAATAATGTAGATACTTGGGTAATTCTCAAAAAAGTGGACTTTTTCAGTAACTGGCACAAAACTCAAAATGCTGAACATTTTAGGAAAAAAATTTTCAACAGTTTTACAAAGCACCATCTCCTTTACACGTTACGATCATTAATATGCATCCCCCTCCCCTAACCCCCAAGAAATCACTTAAAGGGCCAAAAAGTTCCATCACCGTGGCTGTAACCGCATCGATTTTCTAATGTTCATTT
>FIZU01014503.1:0-60226 GCA_900064475.1 Pseudococcus longispinus | reverse complement strand
CCAGGTCCAAAAATGTTTGACAAAATATCTAAAAGACAGCATGACGGAATTTTGTTCCCATATTTTGTCCCATTTTTCACGGATTTCGTCATCGCAAAAGCTTATCCAATGCAAAAACTGCTCAAAAATATGAACCTGAGCCGGCTCAGCCAACGACGTTTATCGGCGGCGGCGACGGCGGCTGAGCCGTCATGGGATGCGGCGGCGGCGGCGCAAAAAATTCTAAAAAAATCGGCGGCGGCGGCGGCGTGGCTCGGCGGCGCAGACCTCTAAAACAGACTAAAGGGAATTGGGTCGTTTTCCATAGAGTTGGGGGAAAAGAGTCAACTCCTTTAACTATTTAAAAAATCTGGGGAGGGAGTGAAAAATTCCGCTTTTAGGATTCTATTTACCCCAATGAAAACAAAAAAGTTTCATATTCAGGTACACTTGAAGTAACCAACAGTAACATTATCACAAATTTTTCAAAGTTTTGAATTTTTGATGAGTCAATTTTTGCACCTCCTCCCAAATTTGAGACCACAAAATCAAAATAGTCCTTTTTAATGAATTTTGGAAAGGTTAAAAAATTAGTTAGATATAATTTATAACTAGGGTCAGTTAACATTTTTTTTAGTACAGGGTGTTCCGGTCGCAGTGCACCGCCTTCAAACCAAAGATGCAGCTACCCAAACTACATAAGTGTATGCATGTTTGCCAATACGTGGATTTGAAGGGGCAAAATTATACACTAGTCTTGGTAGATGTTTCAAAACGTCGTAACTCTGCTGATAATATAGACAGCCAATTTTTTTCAAAACTTTCTTGTAGAACTTTTTAAGCTCTACGAAATGACTTATATTCATGTTTTGTCAAACTTTAAAATTGGAGGAGCTACAATGGTTTAAAAATTTGTAGGCTTCATAACTCCTTCAATTTTCAAGTTATGCAAACAATTTTGAGTAATTTTATGTTGAGCTTTTTGAGCTGTATAAAATGAGTTAATAATTTCTATCATAACTCTAAAATTGAAGGAGCTACAACTATTAAAAAAATTAAAAATGACATTATTTTCTCAAAACTCAATTTTTTTGTTTTAAACATTTTTTTAAAATAATGGTATCTCATATTTTCATTTTAGATTTGACAAAAAATTATTGCCTCATTTTGTAAAGCTCAAAAACTCAACAAAAAATGACTTAGGTACAAAATTTTGCATAACTTGAAAATTGAAGAAGTTAAGAAGCATACAAATTTTCAAATCTTTGTAGCTCCTTCAATTTTAGAGTTAGACAAAACATGAATATAACTCATTTTGTAGAACTTGAAAAGTTCTACAAAAAAGTTTTGAATAAAAATTGTCTATCTATATTATCAGCGGAGTTACGGCGTTTTGAAACATCTACCAGGACTAGGGCATACCTTTGCCCCTTCAAATCCAGAGGTCGGCAAACATGCATGCACGTATGTACTTTGTGTAGCCGCATCTTTGGTTTGGAGGCGGTGCACTGCGATCGGAACACCCTGTGCATACGTAGCAATATTTTTTCTCAGCGTATCCTACGAATATGAATAATTTTCAAGATATCTTTACCTTTCAGAAGAATTTGAGCATTTTGAATCACAATTGCTAAAGCATATTTCAGCATATTTTTCCAAAAAAGTATATTTTACAGTTTTTCACGAGTTTTTAAGCCAATTTTGGGAATAAATGGTGATTTTTCGGATAAGTACAGAATTTTCATTAATTTAACCAAAAAAAATAAGCTAACTCAACACTGGTTTTTCAACACTGTTTTTTTTACACATTTTTTTGATTAATTTTTTTTTCAACATTGTTAAATATACAGGTTCGATTTACTTTTTTTTCATTTCTTTGAAAACTGTTTTGCCAGGGTTGCGAAATGTAACAAATCGAGATTACAAAATAACGAAGTGAAACGAGGAAACTCCAAATGAAAAAAAAATGAAACGAAACGAAAAACGAAACAAAACTTCAAAATAACGAAATAATTTAATTTATTTCATGAAATTGAAAAAAAGAAAAATATTTTGCATTTCACATTTACAGTCGCATAAAATTTTTTGAAACTTTGCTTTTTCGCATGATTATTTTTGAAGTTTGAAAAATCTCCTTTTCAACCAACTTTTCTCAAAAATTCAGGTTTATTTTGTTATTTTAGCAAGAAAATTGAAATTTGATGAAAGAATTGAAGTTTGGACGCAGAATTGAATTCTGTACAAAATTTCAAATATTTTGAGTAAATACACATATCGGTAGGATGGGAAAAACGAAACGAAAAACTGAACAGGACAAAATAACGAAACGAGTCGAAAACGAAAAAATTGATAAGTTGATACATCTATGCTAAGATCATTGAGAGTGAATTTTTTCAAAAAATGTTTCTCTTTTCAAAATTTATTGATTACAGTCATCTTTTTAGGGTCATTGGGGGATGGTAGGGTTTGAGTCAGTTGGAGAGGGCGAAATTGTTATCAGGTTGTTTTCAGATGTAGACATAACTTATGACAGACTGCCTAACAAAATTTCAAAACCAAAAACCAGAACAAGAGTTTTGCAGGATCTTTGGTAATACTTTTACCTGCATAATAAAAAATGTACCGCAATCATATTTTCACAAAATCACAAAAAATTGCAATGGGTATATTTTGTTCAATTTTTACTTCAACGATGGGGTTTCACTTGAATAAAAAAATAGGAGATTCAACCTAATTTAACTTAAAAGCAGGACTTCTATGTAGGATATCAGGAGGTTCAAGTAAAAGCAGGACTTTTGCAGGAAGAAGTGTTGGACAACCTGTTTGAGCAAACTCCCCCCCCTTATTCAGCTTTCCAAAAAAAAATTGCAAAGGGATCCGCCCTAGTACCCAACTGCCCACCCAGTGATGAAAAACTGAAATTATTTTAGATTTTTAGTTTCATTCATCAATTTTAATTTTTTTTAAATTTCAGTTCTGCTTATTTTTAAATTTTAGATTAAATTTTTATCATCTTTCAGTTTCTATTTTTACATAGATAATCGAATATGATCGCATAAAATCACACACAAAGACTTCAAAAGTCAAAACTAAATAATTTTCCCTGTGTGTATGAAAATCATTTTGTGATTTACATACGTATTATGCAAAATTGGAGGTGAGGGAGGGGTCCAATAAAAATTTTTATGATCAAAATTATTTCTGGTATCTCAATCTACAACTTTTGTATGAAACATTTTTCAAAATCGGCATTAGGGAAGGAAAAAGGGGGCTTACAAGGAAGGGAAGTAGACCCTTGGAAAAGTGGAGCATTAAAAGAATCACATGTTCTTTGAAAACTTTGTCTAAGGAAATAAAATATTCCAATTTATCTTTAAATAAATCGATGGCCCTTACTTAACTTTCAATAATGATCATTTCATATAATTTTACCATCCAGTTTCACTGCTAGTTATTTAATATCATAGGCCTACTACACAAATGAAAAAATAACCTTCGCGAAAACTCAAAAAATCCATCAAAATGTTGAAACCAAAAGATAAAAACTGAAATCAGTTCAGAATTTCAACCCGCTCAGTTTCGCTCGCGCTACAATTTTGAACCGAACTTTTATAGTAAATTTCTAGCAACCATTTACCGTGCCAATAAAACTGGTTCTTTTCTTGCACTATTAATTTTTCCGCTCGAGAATGAAAATTATCCGGTTCGATCTAGTAGTCCAGCGTTTATAACAGCCACACTAATGGCAATGGTATAATGCGAATCTTGAACGACAAAATATCAAGTCTAATGAGGATATGTTGAAATATCGCGGCAACGCTATTTCCGCTAATCCATGTGTAGTGTAATTTCGACTAAAATGAAAATTAAGCTATTTCCGTTTCTTATATTCGCACCATTGCCAATATTAATAAATGAAAAAAAACCCTATTAAAAAGTTTTTCACCAATTTATACAGCTGAAAGATTCGGCCAATGGAAAAAACGTCGACTTTGGTTAAAAGTCGAGACGATAGGAAAAATTATCCGGCGAACCGAGCAGACGAGAATACTCAAATTCCCCATTCGCGGCGGCGCGACCGTTTGAAAATCTCTTGAAAACGCCCACTAATAACACTTTTCCATTATCGATAAATCAGTATCAACGCTGAGAGCATTTCACACTCGATTTGATTCGACGAAAACGGCGAAATTGTTTCTGCATCTGCGATACGAGATGAGACTTAAATTACGGGCTAAAAAATGGCAAAAATTCGGCCAACGGAATATAATTTCATTCGGCTACGAAATAACAATCGATAGTGGAACGTAGAACGAGGTAAATAGGATAGGCACATTTTTGCACTTTAAACTTCTACACCAGCGAAAGTTCTTCAACTTGGCATCGGATATTCTTTTGTCTGGACCGATTAGAAATTCAGTCTTTGGCGAATACATCGTTAAAAAAAATTATTCCCGAGAAAATTATTAAATTCCTTCGGAATTAATATTTACATCGAACGAATTTTACAATTCGTACGTTGGAATATGAACGAAATGTTCTCGTGTTCTTTCTTCACTATTCGTCGAATACGAGTAGTATTCCTTTTTATTTTTCAATTTTACGCTCGATGAGGCACATACGCCCTTACAATCTCACAGACAAGTGTAATATCACCGCGAACCCAACTTCACGATGGTTCCCCACCCTTGTTACATATTCCGGCGAGCTTTTGCTGAAAACTCGTCTTCTGAATATTTTAGTAATTTGCAAACACGATGAGATTTTACGAGACAGCCACGTACATCGTAGTATATGCCTGAGCAATAAAAATACACGTTAATTTTCAGTACAAAAAAGTTCAACTTTTGAAGCACCTGTTTATAAAATAACGAAGTAAAAATCCAGGAAAGAGGGCAGACTCTTTTTTGAAAGTTTTTTTTTGTTACTCTATCAAAGCCAGACTAATTCTGATCAAAAGATATTTTCGTCACACGAGTTCAACAACTTCAGCTGCAGATACAAGACAAGAACATCAGTTCGTATCGATTACTTGATATCATTGAAATGGGAGAAGTCTCGGGAACGATTAGACTATAAAAGGATCAAATTATCAATAGGCTGATTCATTGAATGACTCCATCCGTAAATATCTGATTAGCAAAAGAATTAATTAGGCTGGAAAATGGCTAAAAACGATACGAGCATGGTACGTTCGGTTCTGTGTGAGTGTCGCACAACGACCAAGTCAATATCGATTGAAAATCCAGACGAGAGACCGTTACGTGGGCGCCGTCGTGCTGACGAGGTCACGGAGAAAACCCCAGAATAAGAAAGGGGTGCAATTTTAAAATAGAATAAACTAATACAATTCAGTAAAAATTAATAAATATTTTAATAAGTGATATCCGTACTAAGGTGCAATTAACGGGGAGTATTCTTTTTCAAAGAAAATTACATTATACCGAATTTAATCGGAAGTTGTACTGCTCGTATTGGTTCATTCTTTTTCGAATCTTTAGCATACTTTTAATTATAATTTTTTTTCAAAGAACATTACAGGAATCTGGAATCAGTACACTGATAGAGAATTCACAATGAAAATCCTGACTTGTAGGAATTTTGATGAAAAATGAATTCAGTATTACCGCTGTCAGCAACAGAAGGTTACTTGGCACCAATTCATCTCACACGTTGTCAAATCGACAGAAGATATCAATTAGAATGAAAATGATCGCTACTCTCATCAAAACTGAAGATTCTGAGGCTCTTAAGCTCTCATCTGAACCACCCTCAAGATATTTATATCTAACCGGCAGTTTCACAGAATGCTAGAAACAACGATTAGCGGTGCAAACACACCTCATTTTCACACCAAACGGATAAAATTGAAATGAAACTACCCCATTAAATAATGATTTGTTGTACACTGATTAATCAAAGACCATATCAACGGAAGTTCACGTTTTATCTCAAATGTTATCAAATAAATTGAATTACGTGAAATGATTCCTCGTATCCGCGTTAACAGGAAAAGATAAGATATACATTGTTCAGTGCACACTCGAATATTACTTAGTTCATAAACCTTAAACAAATACAACTTTCTTATGACTAATAGGGTGGAGTAGTAGTACAAAAATGAGATTTAGTGATTAATCAAGATAATAATTAAAGATTTCTTGTAGATGAATTACTTTAATTACTCACCAGATCGGAAGTTGACATCTTCTCCAACAACCTGTAACACAATTAGATGTGTTACTCGAAAATTTAACTTTCCACAATCTAGAAAATGCAATTCGACGCCGTTGCAATTATCTAACAAATATTTTGTTATGGGTTGTTCCCCGCCTATTCATATTCAAAAATGTAAACAATGCTAAAAATGACGGTTTGCTTGATTGAAGTCAAATAATTAGCTAGAATTATTAATAAAACTCGTTGCTAGGTTTGTAACACGACTTGTTTGATTCTTCGATTGAACTAGAACTTAACGTCCATAATATTTTATCTTAATTCAACGTAGAAATGTACGAAAATACTCGTAATGCAACTTTTCTTTCAGAACTTTTCAGATGAAATTTTGAAGAAGCGAGAAAAATGAAAACTTATTACCCTAACTGCGAGGCATTGCAATAACGCAGAGTGTTGCGATTGATAAGAGAATACCTATCTTTGTTTACCTAGTTCTCAATTTTTTTTGTTTTAATATCTTTTTAAAACTTGCAGAGAGTTGGAAGCTTGGAACTTCGGATTGGAAATTAGATAAAGGTCACAAGGTGGAAGAAGGAAAAATATAGGAACAAAAATGATCAGCGAGTTATTTTGCCTCACATAAATAATGAACTGTCATTCAAAATCAAATCTACACTCTTTTACTCTTTCAATCCTCAATTCAAATTCAAAATTGATCGAAGCACCAACGATATTCAAAAAAGATGACGAATTGTTTGAAAATATGAATAATTAACATACACGTTGAAACAAAAACAAACTTTTACTCTATAAACTTCATTTTAAAATGTTTAAATACCACCAAAATAATATATTGCATTATTGTATTTCTTATATTGCTGATACGATTCAATGAAACACAAATTAATAAAAATATTTACACAAATGAGTTTCTTTAAAAAAAAAAAATCAAATACAAAAATGATAAAAGTTTCTAAAATTAAAACTATTTGCAAATGAATTAAGTTACGGCCATACGAAACGGAGAACACCCAAATTTTTCTGTTAATATCGCTACAAAAAGAACAAAATAATTTTTAAAAAAAAGTCATAAATAAGAAAAAAAAAGGAATTTATATTTGATACTAAAGTAAAAATAACATGTATATTTATAAATTAGGGAACAACCGAAATCGATTACGTAATAATAATTTTTCATATACGAGGGCAATAATTGGTTACAAGCACAAAACACACGTGAACGTAATGATTTGATTTTTAAAAAATAGAGAACGATTTTAAAATATATTAAACGTAAAGAAAAAAAAAGGTCAACCAAGGCAGTACATCAGACTTGAATGGATCGTACTTCATAATGTTAAACTTTTTCATAAACGAATGCTCAAACATACACTATGTAACGCTTTGTTAAAACTTATTGTTGAGAATTCCGATGTTTTGGTTCTTTATTCTTTTTCAACCCTAATATCTTTATTCCGCCGAGACCATCTTGATTAACTATTCTTCGTAAAGCATCTTCATCGTCTTCTTCTTCCTCCTCTTCTTCTTCATCGTCGTCGTCGTCGTCATCGTCTACGACATCGTTGATTTCTTCCTCTTCGTCGCTGACTTCTTCTTCTTCATCTTCCTCTAAATCATCATCATCGTCTACGTTCAAATCTACGTTTAAAAAGTAATCTTGGCAATAAAGATAATTACAGGCTTCAATTGCCATTATCACTTGACGTACCATCTTTAGAAGCCATCATTGTAGCCGCGTTCGCTTTTTCCAATAGTGCGTTTAATTTAGGCTGCAGTTCGGGGGGAGCGTTTACTTGATTGAAAACTAACGTTAGAGCTCTCAAGGTTCCGGCGGTTTGTACAGGATTACTATCCACACTGCCGTCGGTATCCATTAACGAAATTACGTTTTGCATCATTTTAATATTTTGTTCAGTTAACACAGCACTAGATACCTGGAATTTCATAAACGAAAATATAGTTATACTGTATCTTGCAATGCCATTAGCTTAATATTCGATAATCGAATCTATTTCTATACCTTAGGTAAAAACGTAGCGATACAATGATAGATGGTATAATTTACAAGGGAGACACGTTCTTCTAGTAGCACAGTTTCAACATACTCGATGAAGAGTCGATTTCGTATTAAAATACCAATATAATCTTTACTAGAACTCTGCAACAAAAAGAAAGGAAAAATTAGTAAAAGTAATCCTCGCACTTTCACTATACAATTTTACTCACCGCACTATCGCTACGCATTTGAGTCATAGACTGATACAAATCAGTCCAAAATTTAGGGAAGATGGCAAAATGAAGTGTGGCTCCTTCCAAACCAAGTTTACAACTCAGAGCTATCGCTTGCTCAGCCAAACAATCATGTTCAACGGCCAGACGACAAACCGCATTAACCATATTATGATACGGCGAGTAGAAAGCCGTAATACATTTATCGTATTCAGGATCAACACCCTTGAATTGAAATCATAATTAGAAAAAAAATCACTAAAACGATAATCGAAATAAAAATAAACTCACTTTCGATACTTCGATTAAATTTACATTCACAGCCATTTGCATTATTGGGCGAATAGGACGAGCGCTATTTTTGGGCATCATGGAGGGCATTTTATGACCTCGGCGAGGGTAATACGGTCCAATAGCCATATTCGAGTTGACCGGAGAGACGTTTGAATCATCGGAGACGCCATGATATTGCGATAAAAATGGCACCATGACGTTTATCACGTCACCCGGCAATAGCATTACCATTTCTCTTAAAATATCTGGAAAAATATTTCCATGATGATCGTCCAATGTAATTGGATATATTTTTGAATAAATCATCGCTTACCTAAAACGATAGTACGCATTTCTGCGCAGCTGTACGTATTTAATAATGTGAACAGCTTCTTAATTATTTCGGACCAATCTTTACACGTGAGTAAATACTTCTGTACTTCTTTTTCATTATGGAATTCGCGAAGGCATTTCAAAAATTCGCAAATTATATTGAGTAAATCGACGATCTCTGTGTAAACGTGACAAGCGGTGGCTTCGTGATACATGTTATGTAATAGTTGAAAAGCCTGGAAGTGCAGATTCACAATTAATACAAGTAGACGAATATCAATACTCGATGGGTATTTTATTTACTTGAAAACACATATGTAGCCCCCCGTTGAAAATGAAGAATAATCGATCTTCGTCCGATTCCACCAATAGTTTCACTGCAGGAATCAATGTACCCCAACCAGATCTTGGGTCGAGAACCTGAAACGAATACGTTGATATTATATTTCTACGGTTTCGGAAGGATTATTTCGAATGGAAATTTCTCATCCGTACCTGGGTGTAAAGTTGTAATGTTTGTTTACGAAACATTCGTACTTCAGCTAATTCTTGTTCGGTGCTATCAGGATATGTTTTGACGAACAGCTGCATTAATTTGAATAACTCATCGACGGTCTAAATCAAAAAAAATACGAATAAATTCACCGAAACTATTGGATTCTACATTAATCGATTATTTCTCATACCATGGGATATTGAGTAGGATACATTGAAATATTTTTAAAGGCCCAAGCCATATTTTGATGATTCGCCAGCTGTCTGGTAAAAGTACGCGATTGCAAACACATGTATCTTAGAATGCCATAATACGCCGGTAACATAAATCTGTTAAACATGATTACTTCCTGATCGTCATTATCAGCTCTGAAAATAAAAACAAAAATTAACTACAAATCACAAAAAAAAAATGGCAAAAATCTCCCCTAATTGTAAACTGACACTCACAAAATGTAATTAAAAGGTAAATTCTTGACGATGTTGTTATTTTGCAACATGAGCTGAACATTTTCCGGACAATCCGATAGAACAGTGTTCCAATAAATCAGCAAAGCTTGTTTATTTTGATTAACAGGAATACCAGGCTCCGATAATTTAGGATAAAATATATGCCATAAATCGTTCAAATAAGGCCCAAACTGCAATAATAAATAATCTCGATGAAATTTTGAATTTTCATTCAATTTCTTCCTTAGTTCCAATACCAACCAATAATTTTTCCGTCCTCGAGATCGTACAATAGTTCAAAATGGAGAAGTATGCGGTGAGTTTGGCTGTACTGTGAGTTGACACATCTACGTAGGTTTTTGCAGCTTTCAAATGATTCAACAAAGCGGTATAAACTTGATGTAATATTTTTCTGGATTCTGGCGTCATATTCAGATCCTTTTGCGGACTGCAAAGCACTCTGTTTATTCTATACCCCTGACGAAATTGAGGGCACGGTACGAGTTGTATGAGTAGATAGGCAGCGGCTGAAAATCGTCCAAAATTAATACCATGAAATATTTCAATGCATATGCCTCTCATTAGACCAACCTGATCGAACACGTTGATTATTATGAGCCATTAAAAATCTTTCCAACCAGGTATCAACGTCGGATAATACAGAACTACTGATAATCTTATTTCTGGGAACTTGGAGAGATAACCAGTCTAATACGGCGTAAGGTGAAATATCAGCTACGTCCCAAACCCGACGTAAAATCAATTGAGTAAAGCAAGGCAATCCCGACGAACCGTTCATTTCGCAGAGTAACGTTAGAATACGATAAAATGGCTGACAAGTCTGAAATTCGATATTCGTTACAAAACTAATAATAATATTTCGTATGGAAAAGCAATATTTCAACATACATCTGGATTACTACTCAATTTCTGGATCGTATTGAATATAACGGTTACGATTTGATTGGCGAGAGGATCGTTCCATCTGCACAACGAATATATCAAATTTCTCGTTTGATGTAGATTGATATTATCTTTGATTTGTTGAATAAGAAATAGGAATCCCTGTAATCAAATTGAAAGAAATCAATAACGATGTCAAATATAACACACTGTAAAAATATTATCGATGAACTGGCATACTTTTCCTCCAGCAATTATATGATGATCGAGAGTAGTCAGTTTCAACGTGTGATCTGATCCACGAGCCTTCTCCACCAATGTAGCGATCAACGTGATCATCTTTTCGAGTGAAGTTGGCTTGCTTCGTTCGCTAGCAATAGCTAGTAACTCATCTTCCTCATCCTCTTCGGCGATCATTTCCATCTGAAATAAACATTAGTTACAAAAATTTCGAACAAGTCGAAAAATCGACTAAAAAATAACAAATTTACCAAATCGGTGGGTTTTTGACCAAGATAGAAGTTAGCCATGGAGTAGATGGTATTGATCGATAGTAAAAATTGACTTTCTTGATCGCCCATTTTACAAAATTCGTTCAATAATGTGAAATATTCTGATAAATTCTTCCAGTGAGCTTTAGCACTATGTTCCAACTGTAGAAAAAATTTCCAATTAGTGCTATTAAAAGAATCCAGGAGAAAAAACTGATCCATACATACCAAAGATAGTAACATTCTGATGAACATAGTCACACAAGACAAGCAGCCAACTTTTTCTGAATCTATATTCGTGACGTCATCATTATCATCGCAGAAATCTGTCTTTAGGTATAAAGCTTGATGAACAGATCTGTACAGAAACGAAAAGAAATTAGTATAGTGAGCCTATGAAAATAACATGACACTTGAGTTCAAAATAAGGAAGATAATTATTGACAGAACGAAGATAACTAGACATAGATTTCAAAAAATTGCATTTCGTGATTTTTGGTAATTTTTTAGATATATTTACCATTTTATTTGTCCATCCAAAAATTATCTTCCCCTTAGAATTTCCACGTAACACTGAGCAATCGAATTTACTTACTTTAATCGTTGTATCACATGAATACACAACCTCTGGAACATTTGCCTGACCATTTGATTAGGACACTTGATTAATATCTGCACCGGCCACCAATTATCGACCGCCATATGTTGTAGGAACCATTCGCATGCATTTTGTGACATATTGAACTGCTTCGTAAGCAATTCAACCCATTGTACCATGGTAGGCTATTTAAAAGTGAAAAAAATTACGTAAATATCATAAAAATACAAAATATCTGCTATAATAAAAATATATTCGTATAAATTAATAGAATTCAGATAAGATCAAAGCTTCATCCTGTCACAGTTCCATTCATAAAGTTCGATCAGGAATCACAAAATGACTCGACCAATCAAACCAAACGAACTTTTATAGAACTCCAGACTCGGTAGTCATCATAATTCTACGTATATTCTAATTTATTAAAAATTCGCAAACCTTTTCTTTCGAATGAATAAACGTTTCCAAAAAGAACGTCGTAGTTAACTGAGCAGCCATTTCGGTCATCTCTTGCGGATTCTCCAAAGTTTGCGGAATGAAGCCGCAAATTTGCCAAAGGAATCTATAATCGACTTGTTACATATCTTTTTCGTACAAAAGCACGTAAACGAATAGCAACGATACTAACTGGAAATACGTATGTTCGAAAATATTCTTATCTTGCAAAAACTGCCTGTTATCTTGCCATATCCAATCTTCCAACTCTTTGCTTAATTTAATATCAGGTACTTGCGAACTGGTATCTTCGAAACATTCTGGCGATTCTTCTTTGGAACCGCCTTCGCTCGAGCACCACGCTTGCTCTTTGGTTTCGTCTTTATTTACACGTTCGTAGAACAACATATACGCGCTGTTGGTTTTTTCGAAACTTAAATCCATAAATTTATCGGTAACTGAATCGTAAGTTTTGCTCTGTGAATACATTTCTAAAATAAAAACTGATCGAAGATTTCCATTGTTCGTATTGACCGAATATTACCGTCATCTCTCCTCCGAAACATTCGCCAGGGATTTGATTAGGATCGAATTGCTTTACTTCGGCGTCGTTGAATAAGAACCATTTATCTCTTTTGACGGTGAAGGAACGATCTCTGATGAAACTGTAGTAATGACCTCCGTCAGCAGTACCTGTGTGTACTGTAACTCCGATCAATTCGTATTCGTAGTTTTCTTCGGTATCGGTGGGACTTTGTTCGGATTCTATGGACATGAAATCATACGTTGAATAAATGCCATACTTGAGCGAATTAGATTACATTAACTTACCATTACTTTTTTGTGGTATGAGATGTTTTTCTACGTATTCGGACATATCCAAACGCATTGGAAATGAGAAATGAGTATTGACCTTTTCTTTGGTCATAGTCACCATGTTGAAAGTATATCGCATCGTGTTAAAACACAAGATTTTTGGTAACTTCTTGAAGCAAGCTCTGCAAAAAAAGTAGTTACATTGTGAAATCAAATTTAACAATGAAATTGCCATCATAAAAAGAAAAAAAATTCGTACCTTTTCTCAGCTCGCACTTTTTTACCACACTGAGAACACGTATACATATTATCACCTTCTAAAGTATCTTTCACTGTAACTTCGTTCAAAGATTCGATCAAACTTCGCATATCAGCGACTTGGCAACGTACCGTATAAAATTCCTCTAACGTACAACTAACATGACTGCAATCCTACTCGAAAAAAGAGAAAAATGACCACAAATTTCTACAAAATGAGGTAAAAGCAACCTCGAATATTACCAAAGAGACGACGTTATTGCTGATGACTCCACCGAATAGGTTTTTCACCAGTTCTTTCAACTCGGGCGTCATTTCTTCAAGTTTCGATACCAAATCGATGAAAAATTCAGCCATATCTTTTTGTTCGGCGGTATTTAGAGGTTGATGATCCATCGTGTAGACTTTGCAGAAGCTACGAGGACTGTATGTTTTTCTTTCGCTTTCCTACGAAGTGCAAAAATAAATAATTATGTTTCCTGATTACTCGTATAGTAAATTATCAAAACTTACCAACAAATACGCGAACATTTTCTGAAGTTCTTTGAGAATCGACGAATGTTTAGCGTTTTCGATGCAGTTAGCTTTCAATATAGAATTCCTAGCTTCTGGCATCATGTACAAATGTTGCATGCACGACGCCATGTAACAAGTAGCTCCGAGATTGGTCAATCCAACGAATCCGCAATCGGATCGGCCGTCTTCGTGAGGCCAGTAATCCCACGGATATGGACCGAAAGGACCTAAAACCGACGGTTAATAATCGAATTGGACATTAAACTAGATATTTGTTGATACTGCTTTGTACCTGGTTTATGCTGAGCTAGCACTTTGCCATGTAAATGTTTATAATTATCGGTGCACGATTTAACCAATTCTACTAGTAAATCATACGCAGCTGAACGAGATGACTGTGATTTGCATTTGGGTAAGTGACGATTAGTGGCATCGGGCAGAACGAATAAATACTCGAAAATCTAAAATCGAAATAAATTAGACGTACTTTACTCTGAATACGAAAATTGAAACCAAATGATCACGATTCTTACATCATCAACTGCTTCTAATCCTAATTCTTTAAATATCTTGTCGTATTTCATTAGGTTACACATAAAGCTGAGTAAGCCAACGAGACCATCATCTTCAATGGGAGTATGACGTCTTTCTACGCATTCTCTGTGGGCAATCAATCTCCACGCGCTATTCGTAAATTCAGTCAAGTCGAGAGACGACGAACTACCGCTTTCTGCACATAGATCTGGTAAAAGATCAACCAGACGACACAACAACCAAAAATAATCCCGACAAGTAGGTCCATAAGGTTCTTTGCCTTCTTCTTGAGGATGTTGGAAGCTCTAAAAATGCGATAAAATAATTTTTCAGTTTTGTCATCACATCTTCATCAACTCAAGGTAAAAAAAAAATTACTTCGTGTCTTTGGGGACGCATTCTCTCAGCTTTATCCATGAAAGTGTTCAACGTAGTGAATAAAACTTCGACGATATCTTGATTTGTAGTGCACAATCTAAACAACGCCGTCGAAATTTCCCTTCGAACAGTCGGATCTGGATCCTCCAACACTAATCGAGATAACCACACCGGGGCATTTTTCGATAAAATCAAAGCACGACTAACTTGCGGGCATGAATTAGACCACGATACTAATAAAGCCATCGCAAAATGCACCACTTGGGCTCGACCCCAAAAACCAGTTTTGTAATGAGTCAGGTCGCGAGGTGACGACATTTCCATTAGGATGCTGTTGAAACGAGGCATCACTGTGTGAATATCCATCAAATCCAACATTGTCTGTAAAATACGAAAAAATACCTCGTTAATGTCATATCTTGAAAAGTTTATCAAAATCCATCACGAAGAATATTTCAATAACCTGATTCAAACAAGGAATCACTAATTTCTCTTGTTTATTACATCGTCTTCTTTTCGTTTTGGTTATATTTGGTAGTAGGGTAGCGATACCGAAGCTATCGAATAACTCTAACGAATGTCTATCTTCTAATGGTACACCCAACTGGCAAAGTAGTTTTAGTAAATGAGCCAAGCAGTCTTGATGCCATTCGCTGCCATTTTGCAGGGTACCTGTATTCAATTATATTAGTACTTGGAGTTCAAATTCACATTTTTAAATGGAATACGATAAAGTCGTCGAAAAATATTATTTTACCTGACATAAATATGTTGAATAAATGTTTCAACCCGTGTTTCTGAATAAATATTTCACTCCAATTATTATTAGGTCCTTCAACCACTCTATTAATACTTTGGTTTACCTGTATAATTAACAAAATAAATCAAATAAGCATTTTCAATCGAAATACCACATCAACATTACATCAAAACTCACCAAATTTTTAGTATAAGTGGGACGAGTTAGGGCTTCGACAATGTACAAAGAATACATAAGTTTTTGTGGACTAGACGGATTGAGTAAATTTTCCAACTGCGAGTTATCTGCACTCGATTTATCCGATTCAGCTCCCAACTTTTGAAACCCTTCCAACAACGTAGGATTTGTAGGCAGAAGAGTTAAAATATCCCAAACTCTTCTAGATAATACTTGAGCTCGGGTATGATGTTGTTGCTGTAACATTTTCATTTTGAGAAAATACAGTTACGAAAGAGAATTTAATATTTTCGTTCAACTAACCCCTGTTTTGCCAGGAATCGTGCTCAAAGTATGCATTAGTTTGAATAAAGTTTCGAAATATTCGGGAAGCAATAGTAATAACGTTGGAATATGTTCACGTTTTGGTGGAGGTAATAAGGACGGAGTCTCCATTCCTTCGCCTTTCTTTTTCATACGACTAGCACCGACTGACACATACACGATCTAGAATTTTGAAAACATAACGTCAATAAGAATAATAATTCTAATCCAATAGGTTTCAAGACACTTACTTGAGTATCTTTGAATCCCATTTCGGCTAACGTTTTTTCATCATAATCGATTAATAATTCTTGCCCTTGAGTGATCATTCTCAATTGTCCATCAGGAATCATTATTGGTTTCACCGCATTTCTTGGTAACTCATCCTGAAAAAATAATCATCGATCAAGTCCAACTTCATAACTCCACTTTTTTCCTCATTTCGGTTACATTTGTCTGGCACCGTTTGATGGTCATGGCTTCCCACCATTTAGCAACTTCGGCTCTTAAATCGGCGATATAATCTGTGCTTGACATATCTAAGGTAACTTTATCAGTCATGCCCGCCGCATGAACAATGATATGCAAAGGTACCGCTCCTAATTCCCAGCTGATGACATGGCTACTGATACCTTGTCCTTCTAGTGCCCATCTTCGCAAGTGATAAGCGTACCTAAAATTTCGCACGTGTGATATATTCGTATTCAATTCGCAGAATCAACACGAACGAGATATTCACCTTCGTTTGAATGTTTCCAAGTGTGTTTTCAAGAGTAATAATGCTCTTTGAATGCACAACAATGTTGATTCCTCTCCGGAATGCAATTCTTTGGAAGCTGCCGATAAATTTTCCATACATTGGCTAATAAATTCAGGTTCTTGTTCTAGCTGGCGACACATGTAGTAATTGTTTATATACTGCATGGCTGCTAAACTAACGTCTGCAACGATTACAAAAAAATTAACTCCAAATTTTTTCAATTCGAATCTGTCGAAGTGTATTTGAATACCTGTGTTATTAGCTTTTAGAGCTATTTTCCATAAAAGTTCCATGGCCAAAGCATCGCTATTCTGCTTCATTGGCGATTCTTTGGCTCTAGACATATTGCACAATTGTTGAAGTAACGATAACGCGACCATGGTCATATCTTCAGGAGCCAGCGAAGGCATCAATTTCGTATACAAATACTTCAATGTCTCGCAATCTAGAGCATGCTGTTCTTTACATTTAACCTGACGTAATAACCAACTGAAAAAATCATCGCTAGTTTCCGGATCGCGAGCCAAACATTGCCATAGAGTATCTAACTCTGTGATCATTAACCTAAAACATAAAATTCAGTCAGAGAAGTTCAGAAAAAACACCGTTGCTTTGTTTATAATTCGTACCTAATAGATTCTGGAAGACCAGAAGGTGAGAAGACATGAGACAGGAATTGTAACCGGACTTGAACGTGAGTCAAGTGAGAATGAATATCACCAGGACTTCGTTCCTTCATGTATGCGGTCAAATTGGCAAATACTCGTTCCATCATCGAGTGTTTTTGGAAAGCCCATAATGTAATTTGATTCACATCATTTCCAACGTTTCCTCTGCCTTGGTGAAATGATACGAATATTTTTGGTAACAGTCGTAACGAAATTACAACCGAACTGTAAAAGGTCGAAGTAAAATTAATCAATCAAATCACTAAAGTTGCACGAATTCAATTATTCAACTGTCATTTCAAAGTACCGATTTTTTTGAACGTTTTCCAAACATCCTTCTATAAATTTCATTTTGATCGATCTATCTGTATTGTAGCATACCAATCCGATTAGTATTTTTTCCGCTTCGTACGCCATATTTTCAGCTAACAAGCTCTGAAAAGTAATAATAAAATGATATCGATATCTTAAGATGGCATAAAAAGCAATATCAAAGGCTTACAATCTTATCATCTTGTACTAAATCCCACAATAACGTCGAACCAGGTTTACAAACGTTTTCCAAATTAAAATGCGGTAACATGGAAGAATAATCTTGTATACTAGTAGCAATTAGATTTTTATTCACAGGTAATCTGGCGTGAAATGCAATATGAGTAAGCTGCTGAGGAGTTAGATTCGCCTGTCGCAAAATTCCCTATTAAAATTTATTCCACAATTAAATACAAACATAATACGGTTAAAATATGATTTAAATACTTGAGCATGAGCGTGAGCTGCCAACTGCATCAGTTCTTCATCACAAACTGAATCTTCACCGTCAAAATCTGCCATATTTTTTTCCGATTTAGTACTCATACGAGACGATACGCTGCAATCTTCGCCACTCATGGTTTCTTCCATGATTTCACTGCAAATATATTATTTATTAGTAATTCAACCGATGAAATGAGCTAAAATAATGAATTCCATTTACTTCAATAGTATATTCGGGATCGATGGCTCGGTGAGGGATTTTTTCAAAGAGTGATGATGCTCATGATGATGTTGATGTGAGCTGGAATGATGGAGGCGCTGAGAATGGTGATGATGAATGGAATGTACGTCTTCGTCCGATTCAGTCAACTCATTATCGCCTTCTTCGTCTTCATCGTCGTCTTCGTCATCGTCGATGTTATCCTCATCATCATCGTCGTCGTCGACATCTTCGTCATCCACATCTACATCTTCATCTTCTGAATGATCCAATTTCGAGCCGCTACCTGAGAATTAAAATTACACGGTGAAATCGATTCACCCAAACGATTTTCTGGTAATGATTGTATCACGTACATCGCATTATAGGAACTTTCGGTTTAGTTATTTGTAGCTCCTCTTTGATAGGTTTTTGTTTCTTTTCTTCGTGACTAGTTTTCACGTCCTCTTGCGAAGCAGTTCTTTGTCTTTTCAACGATTCGTTACTTTTAAGGGGTTCTTTACTGGAAGAACTGTGGAAAATTCACATTGAAGTTATACCACATCATCGATGTTGACTCGAGCAAATTTTATACAACTTACTCATTTTGAGAAGGTAACTTTTTCGGCTCTTTTTTACCATCTTCTTGGGAGTCGTCAAGGACACATTCGACTTTAACATTTTCATTTGGATGGACTACGGGATAAAAAATAGGAATAAATTTCAATCGGAAATAAAAATCAAGAAGTGATTCAATATTTACTTTTACACGATTTCTTCTTATGCCACGCGTAAGCTAATTTCATTTTTTTGCAAGGTGCTGTGTCTTCGTGAATATCTTCACCATCAGAGCTCGAATCAACCTACAGAGTTTCAATATTAGAAAACATTTTTTTTTTTGGTCAATTTGAAACCAAATAAAAATATACTCGTACGTCTGAATTTTCGGCATCTCCTAAACCACTATTATCAGATCCGCTGGTAACTGGTTGTTTGATTTTCATCATTTTTGAATGTGTTTGAGCTTCATCCAATAAATTATTATAAGTTGAACCACTGGTCCAAATGAATTTTATAATGGAAGAAGCCAATAATAAACTCTGAAATGAACAAGTAATGTAGAATCGTATAATTTACGATTTTATTACCTATGTAAAAAGCAAAACTAGTATACTTGTTCGGTATGATCTTTGGGTTCCATTTTATAGAGTAAATGGTACAAATGAGTTACTGGAGCAGGTTCAAGGTTTTTAATCAACGGTGCCAATAAATCAAAAACCTGTTTGCTGCAATGTTTTAGCTGCGCTGCTTGCCAAATTATATCGATATCGTCGTTGGTAATTTTACTTTCCATAGCCAAAAAGTTAAGAATTATGTGACTCTGTTTAATAATCTACAAAATAAGAGAAAAATTATTATAAAAACGGAAGCAAATAAAAATTAGTTTTGAAGTTATTGAAATTACTTCAACGTGTAAATTGGGTCCGAAAATGTGGCTTATGATTTTATTATCCGTTAACCAATTAGCCAAACTTTGCCCGATGCCTTCAACTTCCAACATGTTTTCCGAATTGCACACATCGTTAAATGTTGTAATATGACTATTGATCTGAGCGATACCAGCCAAACGCATTGTCAGTGTAGACGAAGTGAAGTATTTGAAAGCTAAATCCAATCCATCCTTATCAAATGTTACAGGCGTATCCATTGGATCTTTTACAGCACTCCACATGTAATCTAAAGACAAACAAAAACATAAGTCACTTGATATCAATTTATTCCACATTACAAGCAACAAAGTGCATTTTTCATTGTTATCTTTTCGATTTATACTGCACAAAATATAAAGATAAAAGGGTTCGTATTATTGATAATACATTTTTATTCAACGACTTACCGATTTTTCTCATTTTTATAAAGAATTGTATCAACTTGCTAAGGTGCATGTGGATTTTATCCGAGCCATTTTATGTTTTAAAAAAAAAATTAATATCCATAGAAGAAATAAATAATAAGCTTTCGGTTATTATAAAGTTGTAAAATATTTTTTTAAAACAAATAAACACGAAAAAAACTAAAAAATTTACTTCACGCTTCAATATGATAAAAAACTTTACGTAAAATTTAGATGGTCATTTCTAATAGCCAACAATTACTGATAACAGGTCTTGAAAAAATAAAATTTACCTGAAATTAATTTGATTGTATGCGTTCTTAAATCTTTATCCGACATATTACACATGTAACGAAGCACTTTCGATCGCAGCGGTATAAACATTGTAATGATGGATCTAACATTCAGCCACATTTTCAAATTGCACACTATTGTGATCAAAGAATGAGCTATAATAATGGGCAAATCTTGAAAATCGAAGCAATCAGCAATCAACTGAACACCATCCAATCTATTAAACACAAAATGTAATAATAATGATTATGAAACAATCATTTTGACATAACTATATTAAAAGAAACAGCACAGGTATTGACCTGCAGAATAAATCAACATTTTGGAGTAAATAAGCTGACACATCTTGCTCGGTGAGATCGCAATATTGGCTAAAAAATCCATCTCTGCCCATATCGCCTCCTTTCATGTGAATCGGCTGCTTGAATGGCAAATACAACGGATAGTTGACCAGAAAAACTTTAGCTATTAGATGAAATAACGTTTCCAATTCTTTAAAGGTCCATTTTTCTTCTGATTTCGAGTTACCTGATAATGTAAACAATGAAAATTATATTCTGATAAGAAATACCTTATCAACTAGCTGATTAACAAAATACATACAAGGTTCTGCAGAATCAACCACCCAGCAATTTTTGTTCAAGAAAACTGGCGGGATTTCATTATCTTTTGCATGGTTGCTTTGATACTTGAACACATACAATTGTTTGATGACGAGTCGGATCAAATTACGAGTTAATGAACTGAACCTCTCGTAATTTGCACCGTCGCGAAAACAACAAATGCATTGTCTGCAAATTGAAAACAATGGATTATCAACGATGCTTTTAAAGGTAGAAAACCGTTAGCAGCGGTACCTTTGAAACCAAGAATGGATAAAATTGAATAATCGCTCTACTTCTTCTTTCAGTAATACTTTGGAGGGTTTGTAATATTTATCGAGATCTTTAACGTCTCCATCATCATGGCTTTCCTCTTCTTCTTCATCTGTAATATCTTCATTCGATGACACAACTCGGTCAGCGACTATAAACAGAAACGTAATACTGATGTCACATAAGACTGTAACATAATGTTGATCACGAATATACCGAGTTATATTTTCTAACAAGAGAATGTATGCCATTTTACTTCGATTATTAACCAGCAGATAAAGTGATTCAAACAAAACCTGCCTAATCTTACCCAATGAAATATTATAAAGTAGTGGTTGAATAGTTAAAACTGAAGGGTACTTACATGACTCCAGTAAATTGACAAAATCTGTACAATTATCACACATTTTGTAGCAAAATGGTTAAAACGAGATAATGAAAAAAGAAAAGGGGTTCATAATGTACATTGGCTGCTCTTAGCCCATCACAGATAACTGATGAATTTATCATGTAATAGATGCTGTATTAGAACAACAAGAGTTATTAATTCATTAACGATACATCAAAATGAAATTAACACTTATACGTTAACAATATAATAATAGAAAAACAAAAAAATGTCTAAAAAGAAACAAACTGTCGATAATACAGCTGCGCTCATAGATCTCGAATATAAACTGGATACTACATTGATCGGAACGTTGTTCAATATTGTGGTACTTAATTTTGACGCGCAAGCCTGGTGAAACTTGAGAAACTTTTTCGTTTTTTTATTTTTTTGAAAAATCTCAAATTCTCAATTCTCAATCTCATGCGTTAACATCGAAGTTTATAGCAAAAACTAAATAATGAGGTAATTGTTTTTCTGGGGTTCGTTTTCGTTTTAAAAACTGATTATTGTAGCTTGAATTTTAATTTTCAAATTTGATAAACTTTTCAAGTTTTCATTTTCCAAACTTCAAAATACTTTAATGAGAACTCCTAACCACTGCTCGGCTAACTAACAATTTGTTGGAAGTCATGTTTGGTAACTTTGAGCTTCAGAATAAAATTGATAACTTTTGTAATCGTGAAAAGAAGCGAAGACAGAAGATTCTTTATAATAAAGTGCAATTTGCTCATTGCTGCATAAAATTCAAAAATTCATGTATGAGTGAAATGTAAAATAATGACTCAACTTAAATTATATTTACCGTGTTTAATTCATTTTGTTATTACTTGATACTGACACATTATCAATTTCAATTTTGTTTGTAAATTGCAAACGATCCGATGTGAAATTATGGAAATATTAGGAATGTGTTAAAATATCGTTAAAAGAATATTCACGAAAATATTTCAAAAGCGTTTGATTTTGGTTCAGGAAGTCTTTTGCAGAAGTATGTAATATGCAATTTGCAAAAAATTAATGAATACAAGTATCAAAAATACTGGCGTACCACTTCAGGCGGTGCCCATACACGGAGGTGCCTTTAAAACCCACTGGGTAAGGCGTACGAAAGTTCGCGGACCTTCAAAGAGCAGTTGTGACGACTCGACCGAGCGTCTACCGTATTCTGCGGGAGTCGACATGCTCCTGGAATTTCCACGTGATACACCACTGAAGATCTCCCTACCTTTGAAGGGGATGCGATTCAGGAGTGCCACCACATGGCACGCACCTCCAATAATTCATTTGTTTTCTCGTCGTATATATACCTTACTTTTCTGCGCGACACTATACCTGCGAGAAGTAAACCATGCCATTTTATTCGCGCCACGAGAAACTTTTTATGAAAAATATTCATGACACTCGCCGTTAAATTTTTTTATGACTTGAAAAGTACATTATAAAAAATGAACAAACTTGAATCAAATGTTGATTAGATAGAATATTTTTCGAATAAACTACACGTATTAATATTAAATGAAATTTCGAATACCTAAGGAGGTATAAATTTTATTTTTGGATAATAAACTAAAATTAATTTAAACTTAGCAAATGTAGCAATCAAGTTTCCTTTTAATTATCATTCAAACAATTTGTACACATGTTGATAAAAATATAAATATTTAGTTGCTTTGTTACCCAATTGAAAAAAATGCCGCTTAAATTATCAAAAGTTTTTTAGCATTAAAAAAAGTGTATTTAGTATACTACATACATTTACCTACTTGACTGATTATTTTTAAACGTATAGTAATTATTTATCATTTTAAAATGATATTTACACTCACAATTTGGTTGGTTTTTTCTCTATTTTTTATTTTTAATTCCAACGTGCAATATATGGTGTTAGATTTTAAATATAAATGAAGTGTAGATACTTGAATTGAAATAATTAAAATAGAAAAAATAATGTAATTCATTACGTACAAAAAATTTTAACCATCCATCACAATAGGATTTTTTTTATTGTGCATAGATTTGTAGATAAATGAATGCAAATTTTAACTTACTGCAGATATTTGCATGTAGTGGGCATAGATAGGTACGCTTCATTTGAAATAGCATCATAAGCGACTCATTACTATGTTCCTCCTCCCTTTGTAACAAATTTTTAACTATTTTTAGTTTGTTTTTCCTTAAATACGCACATTTAAAATTTATGTAAAGGTTCATCCAACAATTTTGAACTTAATCCAATTCTACAAATAAAACAAATTTAATGAATGCCACATACTGAACTGTTATTAATTTCAACAATATGATTTTTTTTTAATAACAAAGGAAGAACTTGAATGCGTTGAACAAGAAATTTATCGATGATGACTAAGAATTAAAATAAATTCCATTTTTTTTATTAGTTTGCTTTATAGTATAAAATATCAACTTGTAGATTGATGCCAAAATTAATTTGTAATCAGTTTAATACTATTTGGCATCCATAATCTTTTCTTTTTCTTTTTTTATTAAATTTCAAATGGAAAATCAAGCAAATGATACTGTGAGAAATATATCGGCTGGAAAATCCGCAACATTGTTTACATTTTTTTCCAGATTTTTTTCTAGCAATTTCATACTTGGATGTTGTGGGAAAAATTAAAAAAAATTAACAAATGCCTACAATACTGTTAAGAAATTCTGTTTTTTTTTTTTTAATTTTTAATTTAAAATCTGCAGGTAGTTAGTTAAGTACCTAATTTTCGGTTAGTACCTATAACTAATTTTTTTATCTGGCTCTTAAAGGGACATTATGAAGTAAAAAAAAAAAAACTTAAAATTATTTTAAAGCCACAATAAAGAACATAAAAAAATAAACACTGATGGCTGATGAATGAGAGTACATAATACAAATTCGTGTATAAAATTCAAATATGCTTATAGAGTAGTACTTATTCAATAATATTTCGATTATAATTTCATACATTTCATAATTTCATAAAAATTAGTAATCATGCACAAACTTTAAAATTAAAAACTTTTATAATTTGATCTATTTTTTAAAACAAATTTGAAAAATAATAAAAACAATAGAAAACTTTATTTTGTTTGTAGGTTGTATTCTATTTTGGTCAATCTTCTTAAGGTTGAAACGTTCTGCTACAGATGAAAATATTTTTAATAAAAATTTTAATTTTTTAGAAAATTGTTTCTATAGGTAAGTTATTCAATTTTCCAGTTTTATTCCCATTTTGGGTTAACTTACAATTTTTTATTCTACGAAAAAACACTCGTTTAGAATCCGAAAAATTTTTGAATCCGGATTTTGGATCAATAAACATTTTTTACACCTGTAGTAAGTAAGAGAGCGTAATAACTAATGATAAAATTGTAATTAAATGCTAATTTAAAATTATTAATTTCTACAAACAAACTTTGATGGAAAATGAAATACAATAATCAATAAATAGTTTATCTTGAAACAAAAATCATATTTTACCTACGATGCGTCGATACGAATATCAATTCATAATATGAATTAAAATCAGGTCAACCGTATTTTTTTTTCATTTTGCAATAAATGTTTCATTATTACAAAATTTTTCATAATGTTAGATAAAGACTGCGTCGTAAAAATTACTACAGTAATAGCCGTCGATGAAGAATTTATCGAAGCGAACATTTTCTGACGCGAAATCAAAATGAAATTTATATGATTCACGATTAAGATTGTTCGGAAAAGCGAGCAATGATCGCTGCGTGATTGAAATTGGTAACACTGGATGAAACACATGGAGTTTATTTTAAAGATGGTGTGAAGGCATGTTGGGTGTTAAGTTCCGATATAAGGTGACGTCACTTGTTGTGTTTTTATTGGAGGGGAAATGTTGTCAAATTGTAAGAAAGCTACTACGCTAGCCGAGATAACACGTACTGTACCAACATAGTTCTTACTTCATATCGTACGGTCGTGAGCTGCTTGTCGCTTTGTGTTTATTTAATCATTAATTTTAAGTTTCCTCATAAAAATGGCTATTATAATATTTCGCTACGATTCACTTCCGATTCGCGCTAATATTTAGTTACTAATCGGTCGTTAGAGCGTTTTATTTCGCGGCTAAAATGTTTTTCAATCAGTTAAACCTGTATTTTCACGTATTCGTGTTTTGCTTCGTTTGATTGTGGATAAGATTCGACAATACAGTAAAAATGCGTACCAAGTGACCGATCAATTTTGGAATTTTACTCCTTAACATGTGAATATGCCTCGAAGAAAAGGATATGGAATACCGCCTACTAAAAGTGAGTAATTTTTACTAATTCGTTATCACCATCGCGAGCTACTTATCTGCCTTGTAATCTTCGTACGTAAGCGTTATCACTTTTAATTACCACACGATCGCTATTTATATTCTTGATACACGATGTTAGCCGTCGTGTTTCGTAAGCGTAATTTCATTCAATCGGTTATTTATTTTATATACCAAAACCGAGTGAATTTTCTCTCAAACGTAAGCGTTATTTTAAAGCGTAGGTAGATTTTGATTTTGGCATGTGTTACGGTGACGGTGAGAATGCTTGCGAGTATTTGTAGTAGGGAATTCCCTGCAGTAAGAAGGGCGAGGAGAGAACGTGGAGACTAGTAGGCGAGTCACCGAAGGAATGCGCACTTGGTTTTACCTTCGTCTTTCCCCTCGGCCACTATCCTCGCTCGTATTCGTTGGTTATGCGCGTTCTGTCAAGCGACCCTACGAAAACAATGTTTACATTTGAAAACAAAACAAAGCAGTATCGACTTTCGATTATGGCTTTCATTTAAAAGTTACCGTACGCTTTATTATTTTATTTTTTTACCATCTAATCCAATTTTCCTAGTTGTACGTGTTTCGCTGATTCGTTTAATTCTTCGACGTTTAAATAGCTTCACTTCGACGTAGACATCGTTTATTTTTTATCATTCAACGATATTCTTGACTCCAGGGTGAAAAATTCTCCACATTTTGTAGAACATCTCGCACGAATGAATTTCTAATTGGCAGGGTTCGCCATGATTCGAAATTCAGATTCGTATTAGTGATTCGAATCCCGGAATCTACAAAAAAAAAATGGATTTGTGAATTTTTTTGGAATCAATTTTGTCAGAAGTGACTAATTTTCGAGTTTTTTGGAACGGATTTTCGTTTTTTTTTAACAATATGAATTGGAATTTTCAGTATAGCAGGGTTCATGCAGGCAAATATTAATGAAAATTAACTTGTTCATTTTGGTTTTTTATTCAATTGTTTAATTTTTTTTACGATCATCATTAAAATGTGCAAGGAAAAAATGCATAATATATAGATAACAATGTTTTCAGCTGCGTTTGCAAATTTTTAGATTCACGGATTCAAATCTAATAATCCATCTGATACATCCGAATCCTTCAAATGTAATAATTCATCAAATCATATTCGAATCCAAAAAAATGATTTTTGGATTCGCAATCGAATTTTTAGCGAATTCATGGCTAACACTGCTAATTGGACGGTCTAGTTTTCCGCCAAGTTCTCCATTTTCTTTTTAGCTCGTTTCGTTCGAAAGCATTGTACGAATTGTTGCTACGGTTTTTTTTTTGGCGTCGTACGTCAAAAATATTCCGAATGATGTGGAATCACCTTGTCCTTGAGTGAATTATCCCCAGTGTCATAAATCAGCTGTTGATTTTTCATATCTAACTAGCTTCGTTGTATATTTCAATGAATCTAGCATGTTTAAAAAATTTATTATTAGTTCTGGCGATGGCGTTTTGCGCTCTATTTTGAAGTATCACCAATTCGCAGAATTACAAATCGTCGTTAGTTTGCGAGACGTTTTTCGTACAATTTTTGCGTAGGCTTTTGTGACAAATTACGTGAGTTTCGGTTTTTGAGAAAAATTGTTTACTTAATCGTCGACATTTTTGTAAGTGCGTTCGATTTTTTTCAATTCGCAATTGGATGGGAAATATTTTTGGAACAATTTTCATCCTCAGACAAGTCGAAATTTGAAGGGATCAAATTATTTACGGGGATTACCCTGCGATTCGAATTTGACCTGGTGTTCAACGACCGAGCATTACGTTTGATTGGTTGGAATCGTAATCGACCTTGCGTACAATGACCTTGCAATCGGTTTGATTGGCTGAAAGAATGATTTCAGCCAATAGAATAATTTTTCCAGAATTTGGCCGACTTTCTCGATATAATCCTATTTGAAAAGATTTATTTTGATCGTAAAATACGAAAAGTTGAACGTACATATTAAATTAAACCTTCGATAATACCGAACGAAGACTAAAACGGTAATTTTTAAATTACGTAATTACACGAAAAAGGATCGTTAACAAAATAGAGATATAGAATAGGTGAAGTTAATTTGCAAACAATGTTCATTATACAGGAAGTCAAGGTTATATTTCCATTCATATTCGCGTGATATATGAGTATAGTTATACAATTAGGATAATTTTACAACTCGAAGAGTGTCTCGATCGTTTTGTAAAGAATCAATCCCCCGATATAGTCGACAGTCGTGTAAAGCTTGTCTCATTTGGTTGAGCTTTTCACGAACCGATTTGAAATCTCGTTTTGAAGAATTTAATTGAAGAGAATGATTATCAACGTATTGCTTTGATCTTTCGCCAGTGTGTGCGCGCACCTTTATCACGTTTCAACTGATACCAGTTCTAGTGACTGGTGCTTTTCAAATAATATGTTCTCGATTGCAAATGTAACGAAAGAATATGCGCGCCTCTTTTTTTTTCCCAACGTCGAAGCAAACCTTATCGAATGACTATCACACACCAAGTAACACAGATGTGTTTAGAATCACTACAACATATGCAGATTAGATTTTCAACCAGTCATAGACGAAACTATGCGATTATGTAATATGTTATTACTGGTAATTCGTATTTAGGCGCGAAACGTATGCGAATTCAAAAACCAAACAGATTCGAGTGAAAATTAAAACTCAAAGTATGTGAAAGTGGGTAGATAGGTGCTTGTATGGTTTTGGTGGTCATAGGGTCGTTAGAAGACGTGTGAATGTCGTTAGAAAAGACCAACCATAATGTTTTCCCAACAACGACTAAACGAAGATGACCGATACCGATGACGTCACGACGTTCGGTTTTAATTTTAATGCGTCGATATGTGCGCGTCTTTTGCTGAATTTGACTAAATGAAAATTGCCATTCTTCGGTTCGCAAAACACTGTGGGCTTTTTCTCTGTGGTTCGACTCGAAGTTCGGCTATTTACATTAAATTCTATTAAGGTCGCCAGATAAAATGGCGCGCGATGAGTAACGAGAACGTATGCACGAATGACGTAAATATGTATTAATCGTATAAAGCACAATTATCAAAGAAGTGTTTGTTTTAAACTTTTTTTTTTCTGCTCCTCTCTCTCTTCATCGCTTCGAGAACTCGTAACGTACGAGTATTCTAATTAATACACGACGATTCTCGACGGTACAATATAAACGTGTGTATTTTCGATTCGATGTGTGCTATACATATATAAGTGTAATACCAAGTGAACTTTATATCGTAGCGAGAAAGTGAAATTGCCTGTGTGAAGTGATCACGATGACAGATAGTGATTGTTGATTTGTTGGTGATGAACGTTGTTACGAAATTGTTATAAACTTAGAATAGTTCTGTTAAGTGCAGGGTGGCCCACATTAGAAGGTGGATGGGTTTGAAAATGAGAAAAAAACACTTTGACTGCGAAAATCATGAAAACTAAGCACCATAGAAAAAAACTAATAGCTCTTGAGGTAAAGAGAATTTCAAGCTCTACAATTTTCCTCCCTTGCATTTTTTTCGCAGCACCCTTATTTTGGTCGAAAAATCCATGTTTATGGGTAATTTACGAATTCGATAATTTTCAAAAATGAAACAACTTTGACCACAAAAATCTCGAAAACCAAGCCCCCTAGGAAAAAAGTTAATAGGTCATAGGGGAAAGAAAATTTCAAACTCTACAAATTTCATCCCTTGCATTTTTTTCGTGGCACCCTTAGTTTGGTCAAAAAAATCCATGTTTATTATAGGAAATTTACGAACTCGATGATTTTGCAAAATGAAATAACTTTGACAGCAAAAATCTCGAAAGTCAACCCCCATAAGAAAAAAACTAATAGGTCATTGGAGAACGAGAATTTCAAGCTCTACAAATTTCACCCCTTGCATTTTTTTCGCAGCACCCTTAGTTTGGTCAGAAAATTCATGTTTATGGGAAATTTACGAAATCGATAATTTTCTAAAATGAAACAACTTTGACTGCAAAAATTTCGAAAGCTGGGCTCCCTAGGAAAAAAATGAATGGGATATAAAAGACAGAGAATTTCAAGCTCCACAATTTTCATCCATAGCATTTTTTTCGTAGCACCCCTACTTTCGCCAGAAAATCTTAGTTTTTTCTAGGGGGCTTATAAAATTTGTTTCATTTGTGAAATTGTCGACTTCTAAATTTTCCATAAACATGGATTTTCTGGAAAAACTGAGGGTGCTACGAAAAAAGTATCGGGAGGGATGAAAATTGTAGACCTTGAAATTCTCATTTTCTTAGAGGGCTTGGTTTTCAAGATTTTTGCAATCAAAGTAGTTTCATTTTTGAAATTATCGACTCTTTAAACTTTCCATAAACATGAATTTTCTGGCCATACTAAGGGTGCTGCGGTAAAAGTATAAGGGATGAAAATTGTAGAGCTTGAAAATCTCTTCCCCAATGAGCTATTATTTTTAGCATAGGATATGCTTTTGCTAGTGATCACGCTGACTTTCAGACATTTTGTCAGCCTTTTTTGGACTTGAAAATTTTCAAATATCACAATTCAATGAGCAAAAGCATATCCCGTTTTATTGTTTCATGGGTAGTAAATTTCCCGTAAATAGGAATTTTCTAGTCAAACTGAAAAATGCAAGGGATGAAATTTGTAGAGCTCGAAAATCTCTTACCCCAATGAGCTATTTGTTTTTTTCCACGAGGTTTAGTTTTCGAGATTTTCGCAGCCTTAATTGGTCAGTTTTCGAGATGTTTGCAATCAAAGTTGTTTCATTTTTGAAATTTTCGACTTCATAAATTTTCCATAAATATGGATTTTCTGGCTAAATTAAGGGTGCTACGAAAAAAATGCAAGGCATAAAAAATGTAGAGCTTGAAATTCTTCTCTCTAATGAGCTATTCATTTTTTTCCTTAGGGGCTTAATTTTTGTGGTTTTTGCAGTCAAAGTGGTTTTTTTCATTTTCAAAACCATCTACCTCATAAATGGACCACCCTGTATAATATATTAATGTGAAAAATGTCTCTAGATTTTCGCCTCAGTAACGAGGAAAAAAATTCTGTGATCGAATTCATTGCAGACACCGAATAACGTATACCTGTCGATTAATTGTTCAGTAAATATGTAAAATACACCTCACAACTACGATTACTTTACTCGTACAGGTAGTAGGTTGTATGTATAGGTAACCTACGCTTACGTCATTCACAATTTGACGCCCGTCGCGTTCAAACACATGGTAAGAAATTCATATATCTAAGTCGATAGGTGTGGAGGAAAAAAGGGATAGGAAAAGAGATCGACGCGAGAAAAAAAGTGAATAATTGCGCAATATACGCGTGTGTGCTGTGTACACACGACAATTTTGTGTATAATAACCAGGGTTGCACGGCGATGATTCAGCCATCAACGTACGTAGTCGTACGTACGTAATGTACGTGTTTATAAATTTTATTTGGCGAAGATTTGCGTCAAAAATAACGTGTAAAATCGATTTTAGCGGTACGATATATACCGGCACCGGCGAACGGATTGTTATCCGTATGATTTACGAGTATCTAGCCCGAAAGCTCGCTCCGGTTTTCGCCACAGATTCACGCATTTATTTAGCGTGTCGTCCTCGTCGGCGAAATGAAGAAAATAACAGGAATTGCGGGAAACTAGGTGAAAAGTTTTGTTTTCCAGGGATCGAATTACGCGAGATTGAATTCTCTTCGTCGTCGTCACGAATGTTTATAGATTTTTTTTCGCTGATAATGTGGGTTAAGGTGGAATATTTGGTGTGTTTTGGGGTGCGATATTCGCCCGGATAGAATTCGTGAATTGGTAATTCTCAACTTAGGTGCGTCGTTTTGATCCTAATTCGTAATATTGTACAGATGATCTGCTGAGTTGATTCGTTTTGTATGTGGATCTGGCCCCCATAAAAATTCGAGAAAAGGTACGAGTTTTTATGTCTCGTAGCAGTCGTGAACTTGGAAAATATCATAACCCCTCCCTCCCCCATCGTATTTCCTATCATAGGTGCAAATTTCATATTTGTCGATATAAATTTATACAAAACACATATGATGTTACAAATTTTATGCCATTTTTTGTGTTTGTGGCTGTGGGTGGGTATTGCATGACCCTGAAATGACTGAAATCCATAAATTGAGTTAATGGTCCACTTTACCCCAAAATTACATATTTTCTTCAAGGTTGGACCGCACAAAAGTTAGATGAGGTAGCTTACATCCAAAATAAAAAAATTGCATTTTCAGTCGAATGAGTTGGGTTTTGTTTGAAAATTTTCCCAAGTGATATTTTGAATCGGAAAACATTGGCAAAATTTTTCATGAAATTCGAGTGGAAAAAAAATAAAAGAAATTCGAAATTTATTTTAAGAAAATTTAGTGAATTTTCTCGAGTGAATTACATACATTTAAAAAATATTTGAAACTTGAAGCAGGAGTAGTCATTAACATTGTTGAAATTTCCATTAAAAAGTTTAAAATATTGTAAAAATGGCCAAAAAATCATAGAATTCTTCGAAAATGCTGTTGAAATTGTGGAAATTTTCGAAAAAAAAATTGTAATAAGGTGTAAAAACGGTCAAAAAATTAATAAAATAGTCGAAAATGTTAGTATAGTTGAGATTTCCATTGAAATCAGTAAAAACTTTGTTAAAAGGTCAAAAAAACATAAAAATTGTTGAAAAATGTTGTAAAAGTGCATGAAATACAATAAAAAACGTTACAAAATTCATAAATTTTTCTAAAAATCAGTAACACTAAGTAATGCAAAAATAGTAAAAAATTGAGAAAATTTTGGAAAATGTGAAAATTCAAGCAGCTTTTGCGAGATTTTTGACGTAGGTATTTCATGATTTGTTTGACTGTTTTTACAATTTTTCTACTTAGTGATTTTTGTAAAAATTCCATAACATTTTCATTCGACTTTCAAGTTTTTTTAATCTTTATTTTCATATTTCTAATCATTTTTATGGAAATTTCAACAATTTTTTCGAAATTTTCGACAGTTTTCATGATTTTTTTTGGCATCTTAAAATATTTTCACTGATTTTTGTCAAAATTTTGACAAAACATTTTCGACGATTTTATCATTTTTTGATAATTTTTACAAGATTTTCCACAATTTTCATGATTTTGCAGCCATTTCTAATCTAAGTTCATCAATTTTTGTGACAATTTCAAGCAATTTCATGACATTTTAAACAAATTTGACCTACATTTGCACTGAATTTTATGGCATTTTTGACTATTTCAACAATTTTTATGATTTTCAAACCGATAGAATCATATTTTGAATGATTAATGATTATAAAAATGTTAGCAATTCTTGCAATGCTTGAGCCACTTTTACAATCTGAAATTTTTCAACTCCAAAAAGTCATTCAAGCTGTAACAAAATTTCGCTAATTCAAAAAGTAATGCAAAAATTTTTCTGACTGCCAGACCTAAAACATATTCATATTGGCGTTTGATTGGTTACTTAAAGTTCCTTTCTTTCTTTCTTTTTTTTTTTTTTGGAAAAATTCAGTTACGATGGCTGGATTTTCTAAAAAAAAATAATAAATTTTTTGTAGTTTCAAGTAGGTACCAAATTTCGAATGTAAAATGAAATAGACTGCCCTTGAAACTGTTTTTCAGCTGATTTTCGAAAATCGATGATTAGCTATTTACAGTTCATTTCGCTTCAGTTGATTACAATTCAGTTTCACAACTAATCTGATACTTCCTCAAGGTTCTGTGAAAACCCCAGAATTTTGATATCCACGACGATCTGGTTTTATGGGGAATATTTAGGAAACTGTTTCAAGGACATATTATAAGCACGTATAATGAATTTTTAGTACATGAAAATCCCATCCCTATTTATATGGATTGCAAATTCAGAAGTATTTTGCTCACCCCTCCCACCTTTAGAACTTCGGAAAGATTTAAAAATTTGAAAACTCGCATCTTTCATCTTAATTATACTCTTTTTTGGAGAAATTGAACGAAATTATGTTGAGAGCCCTGCCAAGGTCTTTCCTTTTGGCATTTTTTGACCAGATTTGTATTGTTTTTGGTTTTATTTAATTTTACGCGAATGTTTTTGAGCTGAGGATTATTTATAATTTTGTTGAAAAAAATTATACCTGCCTTTTTCACATTTTATGACTTTTTTTAGTAGAATTATCAGATTTCGAGCTTTTTTCCTTCTTCTATGTTTTATGTTTTGATTGTAAATACATAAATCACGTATGTTGACATTAGAATTTGAAAAACGTCTAAAATTGTTGCACAGGAATATCAATAGTAGCCTGAGCATGTTCAAAGAATTTTTTTTAGAGCCAGTCGAGCAGTGAAGGAGTTTTCCCATCTGAGGGGTAGGTGTTATTAAGAAAAATCCTTCGCAGATTGTTGATTTTTTTTAATGCGAAGGTCAGTTATTTTGAGTGGATATAGAAACTTTATTAGATCGAGAAAAGATAGATTCATGATTGCTTCGTGGTGATGAAAAAGCGTTATTTGGAGTGGTAAATGTAAAGGATAATACGTATAATGAAAATCGACAGTTATGATTAAGAAATTGAAATTTCATAAAAATTGTCGGAAACGAAAATAAATTAGAAATTTTAAAGGCCACAAATATAAATTTTTGAATAATATTAATTGAATAAATTTCGACCCTTTCTTTTTAGCTGTCTGTTTAAATTTTTTCGCTCATTGCCCACTTCGAGGCTCACAACTGCCCTGGATAAAGTAGAACAGGAGTCTGTCCTTTATAATGACGTGTCTTGATATTGACGAGGCCATAAAATGAATAATTTTTAATATTTTTCCAGTAAAAAAATTTTCAGAAAATTGCTTACGTTTATTTTGATTTGATTTCTTAATCGCATAGTCGATTTAATTTCAACCACTTCACCCCACCTTGAAATTTTCTCCTCGTTGGCCTTTCGTTGATATCGATAACCACTCTCACAGAATATTTACAAGATTAAAATCAATTTTATCTAATATCTCCTTATTATCGTAGCCTCGATCGAGTACATAAGGAAGTAAATTTTATATATTTTTGAGCTTATCCTTTCGATCTGTGAATTTTATCAATTCGCTTGCGCGTAGGTAATCGTTTCCAGAAGATACACCCATTTTTTTCCTTCGTTTTTCAATTTTGAGTAGATAAAAGAGAGCAAATATACAGGCGTTTGAATTTCAATACGTTGACATTCATGCATATTCAATTGATCCAACTCGTCGCGGGTATTATTACGTCGACAAAATACCGTATACCGTCTCGCCACCAGGCATCAGCAAAGGAAAGGTAACAAAATTGAATGATTTCCAAAAGACTAAACGAGTCGTAAAATCGTCTCTTTTTACTGGCGAAATAGACGAGAAAGAGAGATTAGTATCGCGAGTTGGTACATAAGGACGACGATACACTAGGCTGCATTTACCTACACGGTGTGTATCGTCATCGTATAGTAGTCGACATCGACATCATCGTCGCTAGTTCGAAGAATACATTTATTCAGAAGAACGCTTGAGCTCGGTAATACGCGAGTTTATAGAGGTAATATCGAAAGAGAAGAGCGAGAGCTCCGAACGCTCCGGCTTCGCTTGAGCTCGCACACGGCGGACTACTTGTACATAATAATATACGCGCACTACAGTACTGAGAGTACGAGTGTATCAAGATGAAGCAGGGAGTTGGCCGTGTAATACGATGGAAATCGTACAAAGACGCGAGAACAGAGAGAAACACAAGAGTGAAGGCAGCAGGTTGTTTGTAACTGAAAGGCCGCATGATACCTCGACCAGCTAGACCGGCATGGTAGACTGTATATTGGCGCCAGGATGTTTGAACAGTGGGTAGTCGGTGAAGGGAACGAAACGGAAGGGTAATCCTGCGGCCTAGGGAATGGGAGATTCCTACTGTACCTTCGGTGGTATTATCAACTCGGTTTCGCGTTCCCTTTGCCCTCCTCAGCGGTGCTCGTTTCGCTGGTCCCGTCTCTTCTCCTGTTATGTGTATGTTTGTACGTGTGTAGTAGTGTTGCGCGCGGGCGCGGGCGAAGTACGTCGTCTTTCAGTGTACTACTATACGTTCTAATCTCAATAACTACTTTTCTTTTCGTAATACCATGAATCGCGACAGCGCAGTGCTGACTAGCCAACAAATGTTATACGAAGCTGTTTCGTAGGTTCCATGCCATGTTCCGGACGAAAAGTTTTCCCAGTACGCACTTCATGGGTTCAGCATTGATGTGGCTGGTGAAAATGAAGATTAGAGGTTGAGTGATGAATTTTTGCTCAAATTTTGGAATTTCATCGAGCGAAAGAGGGAATAAACCATTCATCTGGAATTTGGAATATATTTGGATCAATGGAAGAAGATTGATTCCAAATTTTGAGCTGTCAAGTTGATTTGGACGCCTGCCTGAGAAATCAGGAAATGCTTGGGAAAGACTCAACAGTTGCTGGCAGTTTCAGAATGAATGTAAAATGGATTCAGAGGGTCGATATTGCATAGTACCCTGCAAACATTCAACTTTCTTCTCAAAATAATGAAGACATCAAATGTAAACCTTCTATTATACGAAACGATACTCGAAGTTTTTCTGAAAAATGAAAATTGATTGAAAACCACTGGCAGCATTACACGGGCCACAATCTGTCTACTCAAGCAATAAGTTACACTTGATAGAACCAAAAATTGACGAATGGATATCTTCTTACAGAACGTCAAGAAACCAGGAAACTATTCTTACCAAAATCAGAATTCAGAAGTCGGAGTAGGCCGTTGTCAGACTCGCTCTTCCTTATTGGATCGCACCCCTCCCCTCATTAGGGTGATCAATGTGGTGATAAAACCAAAAATTTGCTTATGAATGTCATCTTACAAAACGTCGAGAGACCAGGAAACTATCCTTGCCGAGCTTAGAAGCCATATCTCACTTTTCCCTATGGGATCGCACCCCCTCCCCCTCTAGAGTGATCAATGTGGTGATGAAACCAAAAATTGGTGAATGAATGTCGAGAAACCAACAGATCCGATCCAACACAAAAGATCAAATCTAAAGATTCAAAGATCAGATCCTCGAATTTTAAGGATCTTTGATTTAAAGATGCTCAAAATATAGATCTTTAGATATGGAGATCATTTCTCCATTTTTTTAATCTAAATTTAAACTAAGCTTTGAACGAATACCTAAGGTTTCGTAATTTAAAATTTTTAAAGTTGAAATGGATCTTTTTTTGAAATTAAGAAGAACTAAAGGTCGTAGATCAGATCTACAAATTACGAAGCATCTGAATTATAGATCCAGATCAAGATCTAAAGATTCTCGGATTTGCCCATCACTGATAAAAAGTACAATGTTTTTAATAAATTTTTTTTTCAAATTTTCACAACATTTCAGACTGTTTCCCTTATTTTTTCGCTACTTTTACAAAGTTTTCAATGATTTTTACGAAATTTTCTACAGTTTTTTCATCATGTTGAACATTTTTGGTGACTTTTTCACCACATTCTGTTACATTTTCAATGATTTTTATGGAATTTTTGGCAATTTTTAGAATATTTCAGAAAATCTTCTTGATTTTTACACCATGTTCGTAACAGAATGAAATATTTTCATTGAACATATTACAAATTTGCAAAATTGAAACTTTTTTTCGATACATCAGGCGAAACTTTTTTTTTGTTATTTCGTTTTCGTTTCGTTTTTTCCATCCTACCCATGTGGGTACTCAAAATAATGGAAATTTTTTCCGGACTTCAATTCTGTGTTCAAAATGCAATTCTTTTAATCTGATTTCAATTTTCATGCTGAAATAACAAAATAAACTGGTATATTTTGTGGAAAATTTGGTTGAAAAGACATTTTTATGAAATTCAAAAAATGAACATAGAAAATTTTTTTTTTGGATTTTTAATGCGAATGCGAATGGCTGAATGTGAAGTGCAAAGTATTTTTCCTTTTCTTTCATTTTCACTTCAATTTTTTTGAAAAATAAACGAAATTTTTTCGTTATTTCGTTTCATTATTTACAAAATTTTAACGTTTTGTTTCGTTTTTCGACTTTTTATATTTCAATTTTTCGTTTTCTTTTCGTTTTTTGTTCATTTTAGGTTTCATTATTTCGTTTTGTTTTTTTACATTTCACAACCCTGTGTTCAAATCTAAGCTGAAGAGATTCCACCAAACTTGGTCGCAGATCTGCATACCTGCAGAATATTTCGAGAGCAAGGCCCAAGGTGCTATATTTGGAATTACCTGTGCTTACGCAAGCTAACATGTCACATCTGACCAGACCAATCGTATTGAGTCCTCATATAAAAATTACACTTTAATCGATAAACAGTGAACACCTTTGCACTGGATTCTGGGTACATTCCATCAATAAAGTAATCACCTGTATGATGGACTGAATGGGAGTCATGATGATGGGTGAATTTGACATACATCTCCAGCTTTCTTCTTCCTTTTGGTCATCCTCAAGCTCGGCTTGTCTCTCAAAATTCTCCAGTCATGTAATTTTGCGACCTATTACACATTTATTTTTATTTATTCGTATTTTTGTCTTCAAACTTAGACAGTATTGCGTGAGAAAGAAATAGGCAGATATCTTATTTATTATGGAAAGATGTCACTTCTCAAGCTACTACACACTCTTGGATAAGAGAATTCCATCATCTCGTCTCGCAGCAACCCTGGCCAAATAAGAAACAATGCTCGAAGGAGAGAAGAATCCGAACGAGGGTAGAGTGTGGTGGAAAGAAAAGAAGAGAGGATAGAGAGAAGAGAACTATACGCACACCAAGTTGGAGTCGGAGTCGGAGGCAGAGAAGAAAACTTCAAACCGACACCGAGAAATGTTGTGCCTACGTAAGTGGCAGATACTCGTTGAACGTCGCGGATTCTCTCTCTTTCTCTACCGTGATATCTGCGTAATATGCTCCATCTCCGCCGCCGTCGTCAACGTTGTATTGATAGGATTTTATCCGGAGCCGGTCGCCGGGCTAGCGAGGCGGCAAGAAGACCAGAAAGTAAAATGCGTGTGCGAGTGACGAGGAAGAAGAGCTTGACAGCATGGGCAGAGAAACAAGGAGAAAGAAACCACACGGAGAAACGAGCAGGTGCGAAAATCTGCTACGTTGCCAACTTAACGAGAGTGACTTTACATCGTATAATGTTTATGGAATTGTTAACGTATGTACGTGTATGAATTCTCTTTCAAATTGTATTATTGTAGACAAATTGTATGACATATCATCACAAACTATCGAGTAATTCGTCGTATGACCTTATACCGAATTTCGCTTCGATCAAAGGTCTATCTGTCATCGTTGTAAACGATTTTACGCGATGTTTTTTCTGATGTGTTGGCGCACGTGATGATGATGTCGAAGCCTCGGTCTCGGGAAATAACCCAGGGGCATTGACATTGATAATTTTTCCCTCCATTTGCCATCTATACACACACATTTGTAATCAGCTGGAGCCAACGGTGGGCTATATCGAAGAAAAATTATACTACCGTGGGCTCTGCCAGGTTGACTCAGTCTGCAATGACGTATTCTTATTCTGGTTTTAATTTTTTTCCCATTTTTGTGCGAGTTGGTTTTAATCGAGGCAGATGTAATGGGGTATTTTTTAGCCCTTCTTCGGATGTGTAGTGTATATGTAAAGTATTTACTACAAGGGGTTTGTATGTTTGACAAGTACTCGTCGTCTGTAATTCTGTAAGTTTTATCGGACTTCCTGTACCGGTTAGTGGTGAATTGTATGCATTTTTTAATGCTCAATGTACACGAAAGAACCAACAGTTGGATGGGGTTTTAATTTAGAATACATTTGTACCATAGGCGGAGTTTCGATGAAGACGTTCGGGTATGGATGTGAGATATGAAATTAAAGGGGTTCGAAGACTCGTCGAGGAAATTTTTCGACTAAGAAGTTTTAAGGGAAGAATACAGAAGAAATTGGTAAAAATTCATTTTCGGATGAAGAATGAGGAGTATCTCTGAAAGTATTCATTACAAGAGAAAAGGAATCGTAAAAATTGTTGAGATTTGCATGAATATCTTCAAAAATACGATAAAAATGACCAGAAATTATGAAAATTGTCAAAAGGTTTGAAAATGTGATAATTTTCATAAAAATGAAAAATCGGTCAAATATTGTTAAAACTGTCAAAAAATCATCAAAATCGTCGAAAATTAGGTTACAATTTCTGAGTTTTTCATAAAAATCAGCAAAGACTTCATTAAAAACAGTTTTAAAACAACATAAAAAGTATCGAAATTTTCGTAAAAATTGTCAAAAAATCTTGAAAATTTGTAAAAATGTGGTAGAAATGGCCAAAAAATTATAAAATTCGTCAAAAATTTTGGAAAATGTGTGAAAATTTCCATAATTTTTGTAATTTAAAACCTCTTACGAGTCTAAAAAATCATACAAGGTAACAAAATTTTGTGGCGCAAAAACGTCCAACCACGAGACATATCAATGTCGAAAATCTAAAAGAGCAATGATAAGCTTTACCACTGACTGGTTGTAAAATCATTGAGAAATGAGAAATTTTCTCAAAATTCTTAAGAAATTTCAAGAAAAAAATTCCAAAATTGAGGCATAAAAGTAACAAAAGTGAGGATGTAAAGATTAATTAGAAAGAAATGACAAAAAATATGAAAATCACACTTTTGTTTTTATTCCCAGATTGAAATCCTTTTATTTGGATATAAAAGCGCTATCAAAATAAGGGGATTACAAAGAGTTTAGTATGAGAAATTAAGCACTTGTTGGATACGGCGTCGTCGGTCGTATAAAGCACACGAAGATTATACGAAAACTCAACATGGCATATGATTTGGTTTTTTAGTTCACTAATGCTTAGGCCTACGTATTATCTATTCATTACTTCCTGCTTACGCGGATGCGTTGTCAGCGTAAAGCATCGAGAGTATATCGATTATGATTGAGCTAGTTAGACGGAAATGGTACACTCTTTTATACGAAAAATGATAAGGTTAGTAATATTCCAATTTTAATGATAAGGGAGAATTTCACTGAATGAAGCTCTATTCAATTTTAGTATACGAGAATAAAAACTAGGTGCTGAATATAATGTTGTTGAAATTTTATGGTAGTAATTTTGCACGATGGTGTTTTATTTTTCCTCGTTAGAGTCGTTATTTTATTATGTAGAACGATGGATGGGATATCTAACTTTTCTTTCTTTTCTTTTCATTTATTTTTCACGAATATTCCTCGTCACTTATTAATTACGTAGATAAGCGTGCACTTTATATTTGAAAAATTATAGATAACGAGTGCTGTATTATGGATGAAAATCACTCGAGAACGTATTGATAAGAGTATTCGACCTTGCGAAAATTACGTTGAAAATTGTTAGCTGTGGCGCTTGTAAATTGGAAGTGAAACAATTTTATACGGGTTAAATTGCGAATAATTACTCCATTAAGGCGATATGTCATTGCAGGAATGTATACCTATGGGTACATTTATGGAATAAAAATGCATAGACTGTTATCTAAGTTTAATTGTTTGTACGATGGTTTTCTTTGTGAATTCGATCTGGGTGTTAAGTGCTGGTGATGTAATGAGAGATGGTCAAATGATGAAACCGATACTTTTACAGTTTACACTCGCAACTTTTAATCAGCTGTATAAGCTGTAACTGAAATTAGAAGGAAATATGGTTATTTAATGGTTTGAGAAAAGGGCCTTTGAAGTCAAAATCTGTAAGGGAATCTACTTCTAAACTGTTTGCCTGACCTACAAATATCCTCTTCCACATTTCACCTCCCTAACATGTTCTCTTCCAATTTTTCTGAGGTCTGCTTTTTATCATTGAAAACTCCGTCGCGTCAGGAATTAGGTTGAATTGGTTTCAAAGTTTGTAATGATGTATTCTTGATGTCAAATATCGACAAAAAAAAGTATCGGTGGTATCAAAAACTAAAACAAGAGCTTCACTCGATAAATTTGAACAACAATATAATCCAGAAGATAGGAATAAAATCCTAGCTGGCAAAAGTTTGGTAGCACACCTGCTTGCGAAAGGTAGCACATGCTGCTTTGGTAGCAAAAATCAACAAGTGGGACATGCATCCAGTTTTGCTAACACTTTGCAATGTAGCAAAAAAGTTGTTGCACTTGCTATCCTTTACTACCACTGTGCTTCCATAGCAGAAGGTAGCATGTGCCACCATACCTGTCGGTTAGTGCTGAACTATAGCCCGCTTTGGCGGCACTAAAAAACAAGCGGACATGCACCTTGTTTTTGCTAGCACTTCTATCACTATCAGCTCGTTTGTATACAAGAGGTGCTGAAAATGCTGAAACAGTCTACATTTGATGTAGTAGTACTGAAAATCGAAAAAGTGCCAACAAAGTCCTGCATTGAGAAATATCCTGTCGAAGGTATTCAATTACAATACGCTGGAAAAGTTCTGCAAAAGAGCTGAAAAAGTACCGCATTTCGATTTGGAAATTTTGTTAGACACTTTGATTTAAAACATATTGAAGGTATTAGTCGAAGTATCAAAAATATTGATATTTCTTGACACCATTATGATGTTTTTAGGATTTAAATTTTTCCCCTGAATATTTGAGGACCTGTGTGATACAAAGAGTGCAATTAAAGCATCATTTAAGCTGGCATCTTCATCAAGAAAATGGCAAAAAAAATGCCCAGTTGTCAAAATTTTGGTAGTGCACCCACAGAAAAAGGTAGCGCATGTCTGCTGTGGTAGCAAAGAACCACAAGTGGGACATGTACCCCATTTTGCTACTTCTTCTGTTACTGCATCAAAAGTGGCAGCAAGTTTTAAAAAATGGAGGTACTTTGTTCAGCTGGCCCAACTGACAAATTTTGGTAACACACTCACAGCGAAATGTAGCATGTAACATTGTTGCACTCACTACCCCTGCGCTCCCATTGCAGAAGGTAGCATGGTAGCATAGCATGTGCCACCATAGCTAACAACAATAGGTGAAAAACTATACTCTGGTTTGGTAGCAAAAATCAACAAGTGGGAAATACTCCAGTTTTGCTATCACAATTGCACTGTAGCTGTAGCAAAAAGGTTGTAGGACTCGCTACCCCTTACCACCACTGCTCTCCCATAGCAGAAGGTAGCATGTGCCACCATAATCAACAATAGGTGCAAAACTATACCCTACTGTGGTAGTGAAAAGAAACTAGTGGGACATGCGCTCCGATTCGCTACCACTTTTGCACCTCAACTTAAGTAGCAAAATTGTTACGCATTAGAAACCGATACCGTAACGGAAATCGAAACCATTTCAGCGATCCGTGCCGATACAAGCATATAGCATCATTCCTTAGGATATAATGAATGAATGTACGTTGAACTTATATCGAATTTTCCAGCACCGTGGAAAATTTCAGAACGCTTGGTTTGCTGGAAATTGGAGGAGAAAACTCGTAAACGAGAAAGATTATTTACCTCTCGTCTTGGAAACGAAACAAGCGATCTGTGAGTGGTCGAGGACGAGGAGGAAAGAAAACTGCGTAGCGTAGGATAAATTGTAAAATCGGTCGCTGGTTTTCGCGCCGTATAGCATTTTAGCTGATTTACGAAACGAGCAGATTGTATTGCGCGCCGTAACTGCGACAGCCCCCGGATGTACGCGCGGCGAACCGGCGAAGTATGACCTATTGGTTGTGAATTGCGATCTGTGCGACGACGACGCTGGCAGCTTCGACGGGGGCGACGGCGACGTCGACAACTACTACACACGAAGACTGAGAACGACGACGACGCACTCTATTGGGAATTGAAGAGCGGCGATATTGAGGACCCGAAGAGTACATAAGTATACGAGTGCGACGAAGACGGAGCGATGAAATGAAAATGTTGATGCGCGGCGCATCAGCGCGGCGCGACGCGAGTTCTTGTCGATGACGCATTTCCCCATTTCGTTTTAATTTTTCCAGCGTACGTACGTAGCCTACGTACCGACAACGTACGGTATAGTGTACGTACGCGTACACACACACAGCCAAACACGCTGTAAGTATATGGGCGATGCGATATATATGTATGGCTCCGCCGCACGTCTCCACGCGTTCGGCGTCTCCCGCGTCATGGCTCTGTCCTTCCTGCGTCTCAGCCCGCTTCATACTGCGGCCTCCCCAGGTCCCAGTCCGCGGTACCCTGTTGTTTTTACTTCGTTATGACGTCATTAAACTCCCGGTTGCCGTTGTTAGCTCGTCTACCGGTACTGACGGTCGACCTTTACATCCCGCCCTCCTAAATACCTTACTTTTTCTGCGGCCGCCCTCGTTCCCACCGCCGGCCGCTGCCTCGCGTACACCATACTATACAGATGCCTCAATTCCGAACCCCGGAATCACCTCGTTTACTCCCGTTTACCGCGCCCAGCCTTCGTACATGTTTTTCGCGCCGATGTGCTTATAATAATCGGGAGTCTAGAGCGGCGCTTCATTCACCTCTTTGCGTTTTTCAAAGCGATAGACATATTCGTGTGCTGAGTCGCGCACGTCAATGTCGCTCTGACCTAACTGTACTGCGTACTTCGCTGTACCTTAAGAGGTATTTCGAACCCGAACTCGAAGGCGAGGGCAAAGACGATGCCGAAAATTCTCAATATACGAGAGCGAGATGAGTTCGAACCTCGCTTTACTCCTCTCGCTTTTCACTTATTTATCTCCCGTCCGTCCTTCCTTCCTTCATCTGCCCACAATACGCGGCCAGGATGAGTCTCGCGTAAATAAGGCGCCTACCTACACACAGAAAAACAGAGCGGAGATGGGGGTGACTTTTTGGTCGGTTTTGAGCTTTGTGCGCTGCGAATATGGAGCTTTATTTGGGACGCTACGCCGCGCCGGTGACGGCAGCGGGCACAGTGACGCTTGTTCTGGAAAAATTTTAACGGTCGACGAGATTTGCGTAACTTAAATTCGGATTTTCGTCGAATGCTTTCGAAGACGTAGGTAGCTGTGACCTGTGAGCTGCAGCCATAGAATTATACGTTTTAGCGTACCAGATACCTACGTAGGTTTGTGGAACACGCCAATGAACGGCAAACGAGCCATTTTCAAACGTCGAAAGGTCACACTTTAATTGAACCGGGGTCTTTTAGTTTTTAATCTTTTGGATATATTTTTATATGGTAGCAGAGCGTGGTTCTGATCCTCATTCCGAAGAAGCTGATGGAGGAGAATGGTGTCTGCAATTGCGAATTCTGAACTTCACTTGTTCTCAGACCTGGATCCAGTTGGGGGACACTACTGATTGGTAACACTCTAATTTGGGAAGACTCAAAAAAGCGGTTTTAGGTGGTTAGGAACAATTGTGATTCGGAACACGATCACCTCATTCCCAATTAGTAGTGTTTCCAATTACCCAAAATAACCCTATGTTAGGCTGTGATCGAGAAATGAAGAGTTACAGTTCTATGCGAATATTGATTTGTCCAGCGTTTTCCGATTTTGAAATTTGAATTTAAATTCAATAATTCATCTTGAACGACAATGTATAACATGAACTGAACATGACGTCGAATTTCGAACAATCGTATTCTGTTGTTTCGTTCGTGAATTGTAAAATGAAGCTGCAATATTGTAGGTTAATTGCGGTACAAGGATATTTTTCGGGATCGACAAGAGGTCTATCATTTGGCTGAGAAGCCGATAAAAATGAATGCGATAACAAGTCCATAGCAGAGAGATTTCCAGTATATACTCAGCATCCCTTTATCATGGCGAGTTTTCGCCCCTTTTTTTCAGCCACTCATGCTGTAAGTATTTTTTCATAAGTAACCGGTTTGCGGACGCGAAAGGGTTGAATTGATTCGTTACATTTGTACGGCGATCGGTGCGTCTAATTGATGTTGTTCAGCAGATGAACGATTCACACGGATACGTGTTTGAAAATATTTCAATAATTGGAATAAACGTATCGCGAAGTTGATGGGTTCGTGAGGTGTGGTGCATGCTGCCACTGCCGCCGATCCAGCATCTCTCTTCTCTACGAGAGCGGATCTGTGAACCGAATGCGATAGTGTGTTACATACGGACGACTTATCTATCTGGTCACGATTTTCGACGAATGCTAATAGGTGTTTAAGGAGGCGAATGATAAAGAAACGATTGTAATGCTTAGCTGGATGTGTTTTCGGTATGCGAGATGATTCATTATTGTTGTAGATGGTTAGATGGGTGCTTTTGCGGTAGAAGTGTGCAATGTGCAGCTTACGTATATAGAAAGTCGTGCGTCTTACTGTGTATAGCGGTCTTCGTCTTCGGGGTCTTTGCTATTCTCTCAGAGATTACATGGAACATGTGGGTTACCTGTCATGCCATAGTAGAGGATCGTTCGCAGACGTATACGTAGACGAGACCGGTCACATTATCGAGGCGAATGCTGTGTTTAACGTATCGATCGCAGATTTATATCGTATACGTAGGTATTGGTACGTCGAGAAGTATTGAAAAGAAAGCGTGCGCGTATGTGCGATGCGATAGCCGAAACGTGATCGATTGTGATTATGATCGATGCTCGACAAGAAAGTAGGCATTGCTGCAGACTGGGGAGTACACAGGTTGATTGCTACACGAGTACCGTGGTGTATGAGAATGGAATTTGTACGGTGGAGAAGGTGGATTGTTGAAGGTGGTATCATCGGAGTCGTGAACATGGGAAATTATGGCGAAGGGAAGTGGAAAGAGAAGGTAGAGGGAAAAGAGATTCTCGAAGATATGGGAATCTAAATACCGCAGCTGATCAATAGTTATGCAATATGGGATATGTGATAAGGAGTTAGCATTATTGCAATATTTTTTCCTGGTTTCAATTTATTGATTGATTATTCGTTCGATTGTGATTGGTTGTGTTATATTTATTTGGTTACTATATCGACCTATCGATTGATTGATTAATTTTTTGTGTTGAATTACCCATCGATCAGTTGCGCCTGCTTAGGAATTATTTTCACATCAATTATGTGAATCCTTCGATTAATTGAGAAATTGCAATTTATTCATCCATTATGTTTGACTGATTGGTTGAAATCAACCAATCAATCAATCGGATGGCTAATCTGGTGCTTCGATTTATTGATTGGCCATTGTTCGGTGGTGCACGATTAACAGGTGAATTGAATGAATTTTTTCAATCAGTTGATGAGAGATCGCTGATTATTTGTTGACATCGATTGGTCGATTGATTGATTGATTGATTGATTGATTGATTTGATAGATTTTTTCTGTTGAATTGTCTGAGTTCTTTGCCATGAAAGATTTTTGGATCAACTACTGTGAATTCTACGATCAATTCAGAAATTATAGTTTGTTTATCAATTCTGATTGATTGATTGATTGATTGATTGGTTGGTTGACCATCCGATTAGATATGTTCAACAAACAGGTGAATTGTATAAAAATTTTTAATCGATTGATGAGTGACGTGAATGTTTGTTGACTTTGATTGATTGATTGATTGATTGATTGATTGATTGATTAATTAATTGATTGATCAATATATAAATCAATCAATCGATCGATCGACCAATGCTTCATTCCGACCAATTGATAAATATTTCAAATCTGTAAAATCGATCAATCACCTGATGTCTGATGAAAATTAAGATTTATTTATCAATTGATTATCCCCGACCGATTATATTTTATAACAAGGAAGGTCTGTGTTTGTATTATTATCGATTGGTCGATCATTGATCATTGATTAATCTCTTTCGGTAGGTAACCCCTGTTATTTCTTTTAGTAAATACACACGATATATTTATCAATGATTTCAACTTTGGATTACTCATCTGATTACAAGTGATCGATTTGCCATTTCATTACGATCAGTCGATTAACTGATTGTATAATATGAATAATTTCATTGCACATATGAATCAATTTTCTAAGTAAAATTAAGAAATAATTTTTCTAATTGAAAATTCTCGGATTCAGTAACGTTATCGGAGTCAAAAATAAGTACCTGCTTCAATATCACATTGAAATATTCGAGTTCAAAACTGCTCCCTTTTTTCACAAAAAAAGTCATCCATTTCTGACCCATTTCGATTGAAAAATTGTAATAATAAAAACGAACAGATCTTATTTGGAAACACCTATGTCAAAAATTTTTGCTGAGCAAGTTTGGAGGCGGTTTGAAGGATGGATGCTGCAGAGCTAAATATAATACAAAATATATTGCGATTAATTTTCCTATCGCACGCGGTTTACGTGTGAATTTATCATGAATCCTGGGGCATTTATACGCGTAAGACGTCGTCACGACCTTCGGTGGATTTTATTCGTTCGTTGTACTATATCGTATCGTACCTGCTGCCTCCATCCTACATATGAGCTCGTTGAGTCGAATGCTCTGTGTGGTGCTCGAATACATTCATGACTAATGCGCGCCTTTGTTTCCGGGTGTGTTTCAATATTTTTCGCCGGTTCGGTTCCCTGCCCGTGTACCCGTTACATTGCCGTATTCCAAATGAAATTTACACTGGTGCGAAATAAAAATAGGAAAAAAGACTTATTGTACATTTAAGGTCAGTTCGGATCGATTTTGTCGGTGGGTTAGAGTCCTCGAATGGGTGCGTGGGAAAAGGTACGGTGTATAGGTAAATATAGCGAGTACCAGAGAATCGAGAGAAGGGGGTAAACAACAAGGGTATATAACAAATTACGATATGTGTAGCTCATGTTTTACGAAAGTGTAAAATATACGAAAAAGAGACGTAATTACGATCGCGGACGATGATTTTAAGAAACTTACTCGGAGTCGAGGTTAATTAGAAGTGAACTGCGAACGAGATGCGGGAATCGAACGATAGCTGGGAATGGGTATTCGATTATTCGATGTAATACGTTATTTCTCTACGTACTTATGTACCGTATAATGCTCGTAAGCTAATTGATAAATTATATCGCTTACGCGGCGTTAACTAAATTCGTGGAATTGCGATAATCGTTGAAAAAGCGAATATTGGCGCTATTTTCGATCAAGTGGGGATAATTTTAATGTAATGCCTTGTACATGTGTATAGAGTGTAAGTAGATATTGTTTCGGGTACAAGAGGTGGAGAAGGTTTGCACGATGACGATTGTTTATGCAGAACGAGTTTTCGATGAGAAGGGCCCGATATAAAACAAATGTACTTACCTCTATACCTAATATACATGGAATTAGTTCGAACGTACGTACATAATATCGTTGGTATATTTCGCATTACACACATAGGAGGTATTATTAGGTACTCATACATACAATACACATCCAATTTGTGTATTAGTGGCAATAACGCACCGTGCTACAGCCACAGTCACAGTGGTAACCGCATTGTAACAGCTCATAATTTAAAAATCCAATCCCTGCACCGAACCAGCAAGGAAGCGAAGAAACGGTCAAGAGACGCTGCTCTCGTTAATTAGATTACAAGTATCTATACGGACGCATCTTTAACGTCGTGTAATTAGCGTTTGTGTAAAATTGACTGAATACATGTTTTGAGAGCGAATGAGACCGATGCGGCAAAGGATCAAGAGTGCTGTTCACGTTACGTTGCGGAGAACCGCGACGAGGTAGTGTGGTTTATGGTTTTACGCTGCTCAAGTGTTGCGGATATACCTATTACCTGAGTACGATTGTATGCACGCGAGAAGGTGTGAAATTTGACAATTAGATGTGCGTATGTGGTAGAAAGGGGACGAGGGGTCGGATATAATTGGCATTTGAATAAGGTGGCCTTTCGTTCGAATTTGATGAAGTTAAGGTGAATGCAATGCGGGTTTTTGTTGGAGAGAGCTTTTGAAATTCAAAGTTCGAGTTTTTTCGCGTTTAATGTTTCGTGATGCTTCGAGATTCGTTGATATTTTGGTTATTTTCGACGAGGTCTCATTTTTACGCCCTGATTTTGTAATGGTTTATCGCTTTCATAGATCTGATCCAATTTGTTCTGAACTAAGTACTCCGTGAGATCTGTGAAATAAGTCGTGTGCAAATTTTTCCTATCTCGTAATCTTGACAGAAAAATCAACTTTTGAAGTTTTTAAATCGTTTTAATGCATTTATTATTGCAGTTAGGGCAAAATTGTATAGAACCAATTTCACAGCTCTTGAATAAATCTACAAAATCAGTTATGTGCATTTTTTGCCTAATTCGTATTTTGAAGGAGATATCGAGCTAAGAAGAGTTCAAAACGTTGTAATACTTCAAATAATGCAATCAAGACTGAAATTATACTGAACTTATTTTCAACTATTCGACGAAATCTGCGAAATGAATCATGTAAAAACATCTATCTATCATATTGAAAGGGTTATTGACTTTTAGAGATTAAAATTTTAAACCGGCTGTAGCGTCGTTCCAGTCGCATTCAAAAAATTCCACCGGATTTGGTTTAAAGTACCTACTCGATGAAATCTACGAAATGTGTTAATTTCAAATTTTGCCTTTTTTGAAGGAGTTACAGCGTTTTATATTCTTTAGAAATTCTCCAAAATGCACGTGAGATGATGCATCTTTGTATACTTTTCCCTTGATATTGCAAATTATTTGGCCGGACCTTGACTGACCTTGACTCTGTTACCGGTATGTACTTTCTGCAACATTGCGATGCATAAATGAAGGTATTCAACCTGCAACGCCCCCTCCCCCACCCCCAAGAAACACGTTGTAACACCTCGAATAATGCAATTAGATGGAAATGTACCGAATTACTTTCAATATGCAACATAGCTGGCGTAATTCAATTTGTTGTGAACTACTTAGTTTGTGATACTAGTATCTGTAAAATAAGTTATACACAATTTTTGCCTATCTCATTATACTCAGCAGAGAAATCAACTTTTAAAGTTTTTAAACCGTTTTAATGCCTTTATGATTGCAGTGAGGGGAAAATCGTATAGAACCAATTTCATAGCTCTTGAATAAGTCTACAAAAAAAGTTATGTACAATTTTTGCCTAACTTGTATTTTGAAGGAGATATCGGGCTTAGAAAAGTTCAAAACGCTGTAAAACCTCGAATAATGCAATTAGACCGAAATTATACTAAACTTATTTTCAAGTATTCGACGAAATCTGCGAAATGAATTATGTACGAATTTCATCTATCTCTCATATTGAAGGGGTTATTGGCGTTCAGAGATTTAAAACTGCTTTAGCGCCATTTCGGTAGCACTTACGAAAAAATTGCCCTGAACTTATTTCAAAGTACTCGATATAATCTACAAAATTGGTCATTTTCAAATTTGCCTATCTCGCGTTTTGAAGGAGTTACAGCGTTTTATAATCTTTAAAGATTGGAATTCTTCAAATGTACGCGAGGTAAATGCAGTTTGTGTGCGTTTTTCCTTGTCGCGAATTATTCGACGTAACCTTGACTCTGTTATTATTTCTGTGGTTTTTACAACTTCGCGGTACACGAATAAAGGTATTCAACCTGCCACCCCCCCCCCCCGCCCCTTCCAGTAAAATTCTTTCTTCTACATGTAGCAAATTGTCTGAAAATGCAGCTTTCTTCGTCGCGTCTCGAGTTTATTTCAAACGAATTGTGAAAGTAGATTTTCAATTTTCCGTACAAGAATAAATTTTGGGTAATAAATCAAGCTCATAAATGGGGTCGATATGATTTTTTTCTACGCGTTACGAGAGGATAGGAAAATCCTAACATATTGTGCAATAAATTTACGATGCGATGATGTCATACGTGTACGCAGAGATAACAGAGGTGCAGTTCTTTCCCATGCAGTGAACTAATAGATACATTTATATGGAAAAAATACGTCTGCATTCCTTTTTCGATTTTTTAATTGCATGCACGTGTTATGATTTCAGCGTTTTTTCGAAGTCGAGAGCAGGACATCAAATTCGAAATGTTATCTACGAGTGAATATTTCATTTGAATTTTGTAGAATGGAAGAGAGGAGTCAATCTAGATTTTTGTGAGATATATTCCTCTTTTTGGAATCTTTCCATTCTCCAAAAAGATAATTTTTTTGAGGCTTCAGCGGTGAAGCAGAAAAAAGGTGAGGAGTGAGAAGGGTGGTAAAGTTCAATTCGACACGATTTATTGTCCATTCTGTTGATAAAGTTGCATTTTGAAAAAATAAAAGCAAATTGAAAAAAATAGTGTTTTTTTGAGGTAATGAAGGAGGGAGGGAGTGTTCAACTGTGATTTTTGACTGCCGCTGATGAAATTTTGATCCTATTACGAAACTCGTGTAAAAGTATTCCCTCCGATTCGAAAAATAAATCGTCGACCCTCATTTACGAAATGATTTTCTCACCAGTGCCAATTCCTATCATATACCTTTGCTACAAATACGAAAATGTAAATCGAGAACACTGCGGATAACAAACGACTCGAGTTTCTCCGCAGTCTTGGAAAATAATCTCGAAAAATGTTGCTATATTATCGAAAAAAATTGCGTAAAAATCAAGTTCAGCCAAACACGCGTTGTTGCCAAATCGTTTAATAAAGAAAAGTCTGAATAACGGTTCGATCAAAAGCATCTATGAACGAGTATATCGACGATGGTATGTAACTCGTAGTCGTAATTCTAAATAACCATACGAACGAATGTACCTACGTAAGTGCGGTAAAATATAATAATAGAGACGATGGTCCGATTTCGAATTACTCGGTAATGATAAAGAGTCTCGTTGGTGAAGGAGAGAGAGGAAAAAATTGATTAAAAACATCTTATCTCGAATTCGCGCTGTTATTATACCAGTACTATTACTATTACATAGTTCGTTTTATTTATATTTATTTTTCTCGAAAGAATTCTTTCATGTTTTTTTTTTCGGGCCTGCTAGCAGATATAATACGAGCCTGTACACAAAAAGCTGAAAGCTCGCCCCGTTTATGACTCTTTGACGATACGAATATTAAACTGTCGTCTCGAAGAGATTTTTTTCTCGCTTGTATTAAAAAAGAAAATAAAAACTACGTATATAGCCGACGAATACTTGAGAGAAAATCATCTCTGTAAACACGCTACGAATTTTCGAATACGATGGTTTCGAAAATGAGAAAAAAATTCGGAAAAAATCGAAATACGAAAAAATTAAGTCGAGGTATAGAGAGACGACGTTACGTAATGGAAACGTGTAAAATATGTAAATCGATCGTTTGGAGAGGATTATTCAGTGGTTTGTAATTAATGTTCTTGTTCGGTGGCACGGGTTACATAATGGGTTATCTATATACTTTGTATAAGCGATAGGATAGGTACCACATGGATGCCTATTTTTCAATGAAAATTATCGAAAAAAAAAGAATAGTATACGAGGAAAACAAAAACGAGGTACGATGTGCACATACGCGACGAGAAATAATAACGAAAATATAGTTATTAAATAACACAGTAAAAGGTAACTAGCTGTAGATGCAGGAAGAATTATTTTATTGTTACGAGACGTCGATAGAACTAGGTAAGAATTAAATAAGAGTTAATAGTTTTATGGAAGAATTTATGGCATGGTTCGAATGTAGCTCGATGGTGGAGGTAGATGGACGTAAGGTGTAGTCGTGTTACGACGAACGATTTAATTAGCAGAATTGCGAGGTGTAGTTAAAATTTTCGATATGTGAAAATGTGTCGTCGAAGGACGTGAGCCCTCGTAATGGTATCGAACGAGGAAAATCATCGGGAGAAATTCGTAGCTAATTTTGGTACCCAGATTTGCATACGATAACGTCACAAAATCATTAAGAAATTGGCTGGAGTGATGAGCTGGATGAGGAGGGGTATACGTCGACGATCTAATCGTCTACCGAACGTACTTGGGAAATTCCTTCGATTGAATGCGAATACCGGTAGGTATTGACGAGTTGGAGGAGGGCATGAGACGTGGGGAAAGGAGGGCGATGACGATGGAAGCAGTTTTGGAAGATGAGACGGACATGATGTATCCCATAAGATGATAGGAGTGGGTCTATGTTTACGTAGTTGAAAAACCTATACAGCTAGAAGGAGGATGACGCACGTCATCGTTTTGTCGATGATGAGGTGTTGTATTTGGTTGGCTCGTCGTCGAATTGTATAGGTATTGTGGTCTAGAATGTATGTAGATGTGCCTCTATGTCTTGGTGTACACAAGTAATGTACATGTGTATGTATTATGTAGCACTTATGACCTCGTCAAGGGGCAGAATGATAATACTACTGGCAATCCTGCTGCTGTACGTTTTAATAAGAACATGTTGGTATGACAAGGACGGTTGGCACGCGACGAAACAGATTCTACCAGTTTGTCAGCGGAGTCGGAGTGCCGCGCGGACCTTCTTAGGAAGTGGAGATTCGGCAGTCTTGGCGGCTGGATTGCTGTATATCTGTGTAAATGGACGTGTTGTGTATCTGTATTGTGGCATGGTTCATCTTCGTTCCTACGTGTACGTTCGTACGCCATGTCTGATGTCAATGAAGGTGTGTACGAGTGTTACGTTCGCAGAAATTAGCCAAGATTATTTCGCGTATGTGTAAAAGGTGTTTCGAAGTACTTGTAATGGTGGCGAATGGAGAAGAAATTAAATAGTGAAAGATTCAATTATCGAGAGGCCAGGTCTTGGAATTCCATCAATATTGCGAATGTCTTTCGAATTTTTCGGAAATTGTGCCCCTCTCCTTCCATTTTACTCTGAAAAAATGGATTTTTAAGGGAACTGGTGGAGATCAGCTGTAACGAAGAGGTTTTTGAAAAAATGGGAATGGTTCGTCTTCATTCAGTGTTTCTAGAAAAAGCAACGTTGAATTAAATTTGGCAGAAATTCTGTGTAAAATTATTGCATAAATAATGGAAATTATCTCCGAGAAAACCTACCTACCTTCCGGATTGAATTGGCGAACCAAACTTGTTTCTGAAAAAAAAATCTAAATGAATTTTTGGCCATGGAAATAAATAGTAGGAAGGTGCATTGAAAACTACGACAAAATAATTTTTCTGATAATTTTAGCTGATTTCCGAGAGTCGAAGATCGGCTATTGAATTTGACCCGACGATTCAACGACGATAAATCTCGTAATACAATTAATGGAATGAGCTGAAATTTTCATTAGAGGTTCAGTACTACTAGGAATAGAAGACTAAATTTTGAGAAAAATCGATGAACTGGTTCTCGAGTTATTCTACGATTGAAGTATTTATAGAAAGTCATTGGTAAAAAATTCCCTGAAAATCTAATCAGTATAATTCTGATGAAACCTTCATGGAAATTTAAATATTCAAAACTTTATCATATTTTTCCAAAGTTATCAATAAAATTTCAAAGGAAATGCATAGACAAGTAATTGAGATGAAAACTAGAAAATCGTTAATCGTTGTTTTCACGGAAAATTAATTTGGACCTACTCAATGATTGTCAATTATAGGTACCTACCTAAAAAATAATCAAAAATTCATGTTGAATCCAATTTTAAAAACTTCAAAAATGGTTGATATTTTCATGAGAATCAAAATATTTGTAATTACACATGATTTTTTTTTTTGGAAAATCCAACCAATCACGTATACTAAGAAGTTCGAAGAAAGATGAAGAATAATCTCTCATTACTTGATAAAAACTTTTTAAATAAGAGGAGAATTTTTTTTATCCATCTAATGCACCATTGAAATGTCATAAAATATATTTTTTCATTTTAATTTGAAAAAAAAAATGGAAATTGTAGGAAAATTGAAGGGACTACATGAGTTTTGAAAAATATTTGATCTCGAATATGGATAAAGATTTTTAAAACTGAATAAATTTTTGCCCGGATGAAGTTTTTGCCTTTAATCAAAATTGGACGAACCGGAAATAATTTTTATGGAAAATTATGCTATTGATAGAAAATAATCATCAATGTGAATATATAAATTAAAAAACTGAATTAATTTTATTTTGATAGATTTTTGCCCAATATTAAAATTGAACGGGTCTGGTGTTCTCACCGAAACCAAAAACCAAAACTGAATCACCCTAAACTTCTGTAATATAGAAATTGCTTAAAAAAAATTATTCAAAAATTGTTTCGACTCCTTCAATTTTTAGAATACACAAAAGTGATCTAATCATTGTTTATTTTTAATCGAAAATTCCATCCATTTATGTACAATTATGAGATGAAATTTGAAATGGTTTGAGCCCCACTTTTTTGACGGTCATTGAACTGCTGAGAGTTCAATGTCACAAAATTTCCATCTTACAATTTTTTTATACCAATAAACAATGGTTTGAACCTCTCTTCCTCCGCCATTCATCATTCCATTAATAGTACGTCATGAAATTTCCATGTTATACTATACTTTCTTCCTAAGGAGCAACAGGTCAATAGATGTAATGAGGAAGTACAAAAAATGTATAAATTCCTTAGGAAAATTGATGCTGAATTTAAAATATTCTCTATAGCATGCTTGGAAAATTTTATTGTTTATTTTTCAGGATGCCTGCTGAGCATGAAAATCACGAAATAATTGAAACGCCAGGATTTAAAAAAATTAGCACAAATTAACGGGAAAAAAACACCAAATTTGGCCAAAAAAGCACGAAATTTTGATTTGTCAAAAAAAAAACAAACGAGTTCATAAATTTTGAAGTTTTTTTTTCGATAATAATCATTCAATTTTTCGTTCCTACGAAGGCGCTAAAAAAAAACATTACCCTGTTCTTGAAAATGTACCTAATGAAAGTTGTTCAAAAACTTTGAAAATTATTGAAATTTCGGAAAACCCTTTGAAATCATAATGAAAATTGTCAAAAAATGATGAAAAATGTCAAAAATATTTTCGATGATTTTTATGTTTTTTTAATCGTTTTTACGTTGTTTTTTGCCATATTATTACAATTTCATTGACTTTAATGACATTTTCGAGCGATTGTATGGCTTTTAGACCATTTTTATCATACTTTTAATGATTTGCATGATAGATTTCAACAATTTTATTTTTTAAACGAAGTTTTCAACATTTTTTAAATCATTTTTGTGAGAATTTCAAGAAGTTTTAACGAATTTTTTAAACGATTTTCATAATTTTTTTTGACCATCCTGATATTTTTAATCGCTCTCATGGTGATTTGCTAGATCCATTTTTGTGACAAAATTTTCCAAATTACCCCAAAAAACCGATAAAACCATAAATTTAATCTGCACGATTTGGTCGACACCTCGTTTTTGAAGGAGCCCTTGAACTTGAAAATATTTACGCTAAAATATTACTTTTGAAAAATTATTCGATGAACAAAAAGGAATAGAAATTCCTGATGGTGGTTCAAAAGTCTCTTGTGGGTTATGACGTCACTCATCGTAACGTCCAATTTGTTTCAACAATGAGTAACTTTATTAGGTAGCAATGATGATTTAGAGAGGAAGAAATCGTAAAATGAACCCAAACAAAACAAGAATAAAAGGTGAATTCATTGTCGATTCCGGAATCGTATACCGGTATAATAAAAAAGATCAATGATCGTTTTTGTTTGGGTAATAAATTATCCGTTGGTCAGTAGCTTTTTGGTGGACGAGAGAAGAAGAAATGCACTGTACCTGTTCGATATTGAAAACAAACGATTTTTTACGTAATTTTGTATCAAAAGGTAAACTGACTGGCTTTATTTCCAAAGTTGCACTTGTAGGTATAAAAGTTGTATACTTGAAAGTTTCTCGAAGTAATTCAACTTTTACTTTTCATATACTACTCCATTCAATTCTTACTGTTAGTTGAATCCCATTCATAACAGAAACTTTGTAAAGAAGAGTCATTATTCGAGGTGAAATACTTATCCTTGAGCTTTTGAAGTCTGTTTTAAGATTTTTGAAGATATTTACTCAATCTTTCTAGTTCTCATTGAATGAATATAATTTTTGTGAATTGTTTGAAATGTGACCAAGGACAATGAACCCAAACTAATAAAATTTCAATTAAATTGATCATTCTTTGCAGAATCATCTGTCATCTGTCAACCCCACCAGCCCAAATACGTCCGTACTTCAGAAAATCAAAACGAAAAATTATCCCAAAATCGATTTTACTTCTATAGACGATCGATACTCACCCTCAGATCACTCTTATTCGAATATATTATATTTTTTCAAGTATCTACGTATGTAGATGTACCTGCCCCACGCCAATAATATGCAGTACGACGATAAGAATAAGTCAGCATTGACCGATGTTTTCTAATTCCACCTGGCGTTCGTAATACCGTCTGTAAGAAGCATGAAGAGCGAACCGGTTGTATTTAATGAACAGGCTGCTGCATTCGGTCGATGCTGATTTTAAAATTCGAACCGGTTGTTTTATATTTTTTAACTCATCGCGCGCCGATAAATACGTACGAATGGGTAAAAGCACAAGCACATTCGTACAATGGCTACGTAAGATAATTTATACGGTCGGGATTTTTTTCCTCCTTGATTCTTATATGTGCCCTGTGCACGTACCACGTATGTATATTACCGTACTCCAAATAAAATATACGCGATATTAAATGGTTTGTAAAAAAAGCTTTACGATTTGTTCGGCGTGTGGTCGGATATTTTGTCATTTTATGGAATTTTAATTACGCAGAACAGGTGCGAAGGTTGACGCGTGTGTATGAACGTGGCGTCGGATGGAAAAGTGCATCGGGTGCAGTATTTCACGATCACGTGGTGAATTTAAACAGCTACTTGGCTTATTTTGATTTAGAAATTTCGAGTTTGCCATTTCGTCTTGATTGCATTGTTGTTCTCGAGTATTATTACATCTGATTTTGGGAAACATGTAATATATTGGTGGAAGGGAAGGGGAGGATACCTTTGGAAACGAATTTTGTTAGAATTTCCTGATTACTCTGTTTCTAGTTTCACTTGGCTGACTCGACTTGCAAGTAAAACCTTTTCCAGTGTAAATCAAAGAGGGGTTGTGACTTGTGAGCCGGATACCCGGATCCCCTCTTGCTCTTCGCCTCGTGCACATGCACCTGTTGATCGGTCTGGGTGGAAAAGATGCACGTGTCTGGATGTATTTAATTGAGACATTGTTGCTAAATGGAATAGGTACTTGAAGAATAGATTTTTTTGGAAAATTCATACGCAGTAATCATTGATATTTTTTGGGGATTTTTTGAAACTGATTTAGAAGGGGGATGAGAGTTGATAGGAATATATCCAAAAAAACTGCTTTATTGAAAATATCAGTTTTAAATCTTAAATACTTATTGTTCTCCCAGTTTAATTGGAAAAGCTATTGGTTCGAAAAATGTTGAAAAAACTATGGAAATAAACTCAAAGTTTCAAATTTATTATCCCAAAAGGAGCTCAAATGAGGTCAAAATGTCACACGAATTTAAATTCAACTCTATCTCTGCCACTTAGAAGACGCAAAACACATTTTATCGAATACCAACTTTCAATTGGATATTTTGCCTCATTAAAGGCTCGAAAATGTCCCAAAAATAAGCATCGAGTTACATTTTGTAAGTAATTCACCTTTTTAACCCTTTTACTCGTACCTAATATTGATGTTTTCAAGCCGCGGCTTCATTTATTATGCAATATTGGCGAAAAATTTTTGACAAAAAGAAAAACGCTACTTGATTTTTCATTAAAATATGAGATTTCATTTGATAATTCATGAATTTGTTTAACAAAATGCAAGAAATTGAAGGAAAAAACACGAGTTTATGATAATTGATGATTTTTTGTCAACATGAAAAAGGAATTATTAAAAAAGGAAAAAGCAGTGTTACCTACCTGATTTGCGATGATTCTTTTGTTGAAATGTTTGATGAGAAAATGACTGAAAAAGTGGGACTTAGAATAGGTATGGAGAGCTAGTGTGCACAATGTTAAGTAGGCATCTGAGAGGGTGAATGTTTACAAATCTTTAGAAATAGATGGCTATGTTTTAAAGATTAAGCCAATCCGCGTGCTGGGTTCTAATTGATAACAAGTTACCTTAATTAAAAAGTAAAAAAATTATTG